>CM069231.1:25833337-26038568 GCA_035582765.1 Acer negundo | reverse complement strand
CAGGCGTTCTCTTTCTCCTCGAAGTTCTCTCCCTGACTGGCTGCTCCTTCCCTGGACACCTCAGCTGCAGTATCATGCTGGGTCTCCTCGACTGCTGGAACCATAGATCCAGCTGAAACATTTTCTTCTCCCTCGATTGTCAAACTACTCTTGTCTGCCTTAACTTCTGGAACCCCGGTTCCATCTACATCTTCTTCTTCCTTCTATACTAGAATTACTTCTAAAGGAGGCACGGGGTCCTGTGTTTGTCCTTCCTAAGTAGAGGGAGGGTTAGTCTAAGTAGAAAGGCTAGACCTCCAGCCTGGATGGGACTCATTATGTGGGGAATCTTCCTGAGCCTAATCCTCACCCGCAAGATAGGCAGCCTTCACCATGATTTGTTCTCGGTCTCAGTTCAAGGCCGCCTGAAGATCAAAGGGAGGAGACAAAGCCGTGGCCACCTCATAGCAGGCAGCAAAATACCCATCTTCAAAAGAAGGACCTTCTTGAGCCTCTAAATTCTGCACTGTCTCCCTTAAAAGACGGTTTTCATCCTGCAATAGCCTTTTCTCCCTCTTTAGTCATTCCCTCTCCTCACGCCGACGTAGGGACCGAACTGTCTTGGTATCCAGGCAGCATAGATAGTGTTGGGCCTTCACCATGGCAGCCTGCTTACCATCTTCAGATGCCTTAGTAGCTTAGACTAGAGGGGCCATACTCTGCTGGGCTTGAGCCAACTCCTGCTGGGTATTCTCCAACTTGGCCTGAAGCCCTATGTAGGCTGCCTTTAGAGTCAACAGCTGTTTCTCCATGACCAAATCAAATTTGAAACCCTGCAAGAAGAATAAGAAGAGTCAGTACCTATAGAAAAGAGAGAATAACAAAGGGAGAAGTAGAATGCTACCTCAGCCAATATAGAAGCTCCTTTGGCCGCCAAAATTTCTGTAGGAAGTTTCGCCATGTTCATTAAGCTCCCTCCAGGGCAGGATGCTATGAACCGAGATACCACCTCGTCATGGGAAGCACCTCTTGTCTCCGATCCCGAAGGAACATCCGCAGCGGGATAGGAGGTGGGAGCAGCTTTCTTCTCTGTAATTTCAGGCTGCTCCCTAGAAGGCATTACTGTTGGAGGAGGATTAGGAGAAGTGCCCACAGCAGGAGGAGCGGCAACCTTTCTGGTCTTCTTTTAGGGTTATTCTAAGGAGCCCCGGGGCTTTGGCAGCTCGAGCCAACATTGACCTTATGGATTGGCATCCCGGGGTACGAATAGAGTGGCGAGTAGGAGTCCTGACAAGAAATCCCACATAAGCAGAAAGAGGCGAAAGGACCTTGGTTGGAGGTTTAACCAAAACAAAAGGAGGATTAAGGACCGCTTCAGGATGAGTAGTTATGACCTAGGCAGTATTGGAAGGAAAGGGAGGAAGAGATGGGACATGGGAGGTAGAAAGTGGCAAATCCACACCTCCTGTCCATATCCCAGATGAAGTACGAGAATCGGTCACTAGCGGGGTAGTAGAGACTGTTAAAAAGAAGATAGCTTAGTAAGGAAAGGAGAGTAAAAAATGTACATACATGAACAAAGAAGATAGATAAAGTTTCTACACCTAGAAGCGCGTAGGAGATCCTCAAAGACTTCTCCAGCTGGGCTCCTTCGAAGGGATCCAAAGTAGGATATTGCGCATTGATGTACCCCCTTTTTAAAATCTTTCCCAGAATATCCCGGGATTCTAAAGAAAGCACCACCTTTGCCCATTTGTCTTTAGTTGTGAATTGGATTGGGACAGGGTACTCGTATCCCCTAATATAGGCTGTATTCCCCCATTCGTCCTTAACAACGAACCACTCTTCCTACTATGGCGGAGCATATTTAACATTCGCACTAGGAACAATGAACTTTATCTCGTTAGATGCCCTCAAATAGAATTGACCCCGTGGTATTAAGTTTGCTATCTGAAATAAGTAACCTAACTCGTCAAAGCCCTACTCCCTGTCTATGTTGTCCCTCGCACACTGCTCCCTCCAGAGCATTATGAAGCCAGTCAAATGCTTCCAGAAACCTGGTGAGATTTGGAGAGGTGCCAATTCTAGAAAGACCAAAACCCGACGAAGGGTCGGACGAAAAGAGAGCTGGACTCAGCATTCAAAAGCCGATTTATGGATAAGGAGGACATCTCGCGACGGGGTGTAGACGTCATATCCCCGATGAGGAAGGGAGAGATCGATGTCATCCAGGATTCGATACTCCTCCCGCAGCTCAGCCAGGGTCTCCACCGTACACACAAAATAGGGAATGATACGCCCATCGTGAGATACGCCCATCATGAAAGGAGGTTAAAGAACTGGCATGCACCCCGGTCAATGTAACGACTGGCACATCACCAGCTTCCTCTGCCTCACCACCAACCCTAGTATTTTCTTTGTCGGTGAGGTGAACCGGGTCCTTTGGCAAATTGTGGAAACCCGACCCGATTCTTGGGTTCCTTGTTGAACGACAGCGTAACGGCGTCTGTTCATCACTTGACTCGTCCACTTCGTTTCGACCTCTCTTTTTTCCCCACGTTATCAGAGAACTCGTCTCAGATCCCCCGTAAGAAGATTATCGAGACTGTCAGGTGAATGGGGCAAATCGAGACGAGGTTCAGAGGAAGTGGGTTGAAGACCTGAGGAAGGAACTGGAAGTTTTAAAGAAGATGCCATTAGAAAAGAAAGAGGAAAGCCTAAAAGATTGCTGGTAAGAAGAAGAAAGAAAGGAAAAGGCTATGGTTCATTCTTTGCTGCTTTTGAATTTGAAAGTAATGAGGAAGGGTAGCTGGAATTCTGGGTTACTTATAGACAGAGATAGTTGACCACGCACAAGGAAACCGAAATTGATGAGGAGTTTCTAACCGGTAACGTGCTAGAAAACCGGAATTGATGGAGAGTGGATGACCGGTAACGTGCTTGGAAGACGTGCCAATGGAGGTTTTGCATTAATCGTGTCAAAATGGCTCATTTTTGAAATCTGCAAGCCTATCACCATCTAACAAGTGGCTAAAACAAAATGATTACCAACAAATCTAGGTGGGATTTCCTTCCCTGCTATGATACCTAACCGGACAGCAGACAGACAAGGTAGAAAATCCTTCAAGCAAAAATGGAATCCTGACTCCAACCCTAATAAGACAGCGGTGTTCAAGTCAGGGGGACTTCTATTAACCACCAAAATTGGCAAAGGACCAAAGAAGAATTTTCCACCAGGGTACAAGGAAGAAGCACAGGCCGAGATACCATCTAGGTACTTATAAAAAGAAGAATACTGGATCGAATCTAGGTACCTACCTCCTCCCTCGGAGTAACCCCAACAAAGCCTAGAATCCCGACGACCCCTAAAATGTTCCGACGTGGAGTTCAACTCAAAATCCTATCACGGAGCTCAATGGGGTACCCCGCTACTGCATCGAATAGGTATCCCGTTACTTGATCAACAAGATACCCCGCTACTGCTTCAGCAGGGTACGCCGCTGTCATATCATACGGACATCTAGATACAACTTCAGCTGAAATATCCTGCTTATACATCCAACCGGGTACCCTGCTGCGAGAACAACTAATATCAAGATACCTCGTCGACCAAGCACTTAACTAGAAAAGCATCAAACTAGCAAAAGACGGGGTACACGAGAACCTAGATGAACCCAAATACCTCATGGGATCCTCTCGCCAGATAACCATAAGAAATACTCACAGAATTATATATCCATATGTTCAGACAAACAGGTCTTGAAGCTCCAAGGCTAGGGTAAAGAAACGCAGTCGTTCATCTCCAGATGAAAAGGTAGACTCATTCCCACCTCTCAAGAATTCCATTCAAATAAGGAGTCCACTAGTATTAGAATCCTCTTAAAAAAGAATCGCTTGATTCGGATAATTAAAGCTCCTACAAGGTTGTCTTCTAGAAGGAAGGAAAGTCCTGTGATCGTCGAAACCTTAGACCGAAATTATAGGAGTGCATAGCAAGCAACAGGACCTGTATATACAACATTACATTCATAAAAAAAAAAAGATTCGGCTCCCCAAACCCTGCACTCGCATTTAATTCTACTTATCGACAGGCACGAGCACGCTATCTCTATCACCTAACAAAAAACATTGAATACCGCCACAGATCATCATACTCCAAAAATTTCATCAGTTGTATACAGTTTTTTATCAATAAAATCGTACTTGTTAATCTTTCTTTGTATGAATTTTTAGCTTGGTTTGACAGGAATCTTATTGGTATAGAACTATGTAATACCCCTCCGATCGAGATCTATCTGGATCTTGGTTCTTAAAGTTGTTATTTGGAGATTTACCCCAATGATAATTTTCCATTAACAGTAGGGCAGAGGGAATGAGTCTTTTGGGCATGCTATATTGAGGTCCGTGAAGTCGATACAAATGTGCCATTTGCCATTCTTCTTTTTGACGACTACAACGTTTGCTAGCCAATCCGGATATTTTACTTCCTTTACCGAGCCGAAGTCGAACAGTTTTTGAATCTCTTCGTTGATCACTTTGTTTCTTTCTGGAGCAAATTTCTTTTGTTTTTGTCTCACTGGCTGGTGTTTGAGGTCTACCTGTAATTTATGAACCATAACTTCTGGGTCAATTCCAATCATATCTTCATGCGACCAGGCAAAACTGGTTCGTCGTTCCTTCAAGAAACCAATCATTTGCTCACGTATTTCATTTGGTAGTCTAGATTCGATGAAGACTTTGCGCTTTGGTCGATCGCGATCTATTGATATTTCATCAAGTTCTTCCATTTTCGGCGTCTTTGGGGTAGTCTCAACGTTTTTTTTCTATAATTTTTATAACTCTTCTTTCTTTTTCTTCATTGTGTTTTGGTAGCATTCTCTGGCTGCCCTCTGTTCACTTTTTATTTCTCGTATCCCCCATTTTATTGGGAATTTGATCATTTGATGATACATCGATAGGATTGCTTTCATCTCGTGTATCTAAGGTCTGCTTAAGATTGCGTTATATGGAGATTGGCAATCGAGTACTTGGAAGTTGATATAAAGGTTTACTCATTCCACGTAGATTGGTAGTACAATTTCGCCAAGGGTGCTTTTCTGTTCTCCACTAAAGCCTGTTAGCATTGTCGTTCGACGACTAAGTTTGGATTCGTCAACTTGCATTTCTCGTAAAGCATTATTGAACAAAATGTTACATGAGCTACCATTATTTATCAATATACGTTTTGTTAAACAGTTTGCAATATGTAATGAGATAACAAGTGCATCATGGTGTGGAGAAAACAAATCTGATTTATCGATCGACTTGAAGGTAACAGTTTCATCGGTACTTGAGGGATGTTCTCGGTTAGGTTGAATCTCTGCGTTCGACACCTGTCACATGTGTTTTTTCACCGTAGAATAACTGACGCCACTAACTTCAGACCCTGATGCGATGTAGTTGATCACTCGATCTTATCTTGGCGGATCAAGAGGATTGTCGTTGATTGCTAGCCTTTTTTCATCACGTCGAGCTATAGTTTGCTTTCCTTTATCTGTCAAGAACTCCTACAGATGTCCTCATTTGAGAAGTTTCGCGACCTCTAGCCTGAGAGCGACACAATCTTCCGTTCGATGGCCATGATCCTCGTGGAATTCGTATCTTAATCTTGCCTCCCAATATTCTGGGGGTGCATTCATCTTTCGTGGACACTTAATGGTCTTGCCCATTTCTTTCATTACTGATACAAGGTCGACTAGTTCGATGCTTAGGTTGTATTCTGGGACATCTATGCATGGTCGACTTGTTCTTGGATAATTATGCCCATACGGTCAGTCTCCATTTGAATTTTCTTGTCGGGGCAGTACGTTCCTTCTATTACCTGTAGGATAAGGCTCTGATTTTCGATCGTTCGACTTTCTGTCAACTTGATCATTTCTGCGGTTTGAGTAATTGTTTACTTTGCCTATGAAATTGGCTTCGCATTCTTCCTATTTGATTTGGGCCCATGCCTTTGCTAACACGTCATCCATTATCCTGCTTGGATATTTTGTGAGTTCTTTATAAAGATCATAATCAAACTTGAGACCTTTTCTGAAGGCGTAGATGGCGGTCGCCTGATTACAGTGTGGGATTTTCACTTTTTCTCTGTTAAAACGTCCAACATAAGTCCTCAAGTTTTCGCCATGTCTTTGTGTGATTGTATAAAGATCGTTCGACTGCTTCTCAAGTTTTCTACTGCTTGCAAATTGCTTTACGAACGTATCTGTAAGTTGTGCAAAAGAATTAATTGAATTGTTAGGCAAGTTAGTATACCATTGTAAAGTCGGACCTTTAAGACTGGATCCGAATGCTTTACACATGCATGCTTCACGCAGGTCGCACAAAATTGCTACAGTGAACATTCTCTGCTTATACTGCGCTATGTGGTCGTCTGGATCAGTTGTTCCCTCATACTGCTTCATGTTTGAAAAGTTGAATTTTCTGGACATTTCGGTTAGGGCTATGTCGTCGACAAATGGTGAGTCGGTGAAGCTGTTGGTTGTGCTTTTCTTTATCGGAGCACGAACTCTAGGGATCCTCTGTATAAGAGCTTCCATCTCTGCGAACCTGTGAGAAAATTCACTATTAATAGCCACAGGTAATTCAAATCCGGATTTAACTAAACTTGGGGTCGACTGGATTGATAAAGGGACTTTTGAGACGTTTTCCGATCGTTGGCCTGCAACTAAATCTTGTTCGTTTTCGTTCCGAAGTGGCAGATCGTTGAGGTCGATTTTGACTCTGGCCGTCTGTGGCGTTCTATGATTACGGCCGAGGTTGGGATTTGCGTCTGATCATACTTGTCCAGTTAGGTCGTTTGGAGCTATTCGATCGACTTTATATTCATCGTTAAGAATTGGGACTGGGCGTCTCGTTATTTCACTATCGGGTACTACGCCGTCAACTATGGCTCGTAGTACCTCGTTAGTCGCTCGAATTGCAGCATTTTCTACCTCCAGTGCCTGTAATTTCGCTGCATTTGTGGTCATTTGGGCGATTCTCGACTGTCAGGGCGTTTCCATCTTCAAACATGTTGGGAGGTTAGACTGGCTTGTTTTGTAACGTTGCAAAGGCCCTACGGTGGGCGCCAAACTGTAGGTGGTCGATCGATGATTAAAAAGGATTGGGTCAGGTTGAATTAGGCCCAAGACAACTATTCTGGTTCGTCAGTTGTAGGATGTTGTTCGAAGATGGTCTTGCTGGTGAGATGAGTTTTTCGACTCTGACTCGTCGTCTTCTTTGTTGAACCTACAAATGAACAAAGAGAAAACAGAAAGGAAACGATGACGGAAATGGGGAGTATGATCTTAGCCTTAGGTGTGCTTGAGTTGAGCAATCAGATCGTAATGAGAAACAACATGAATTCTGGTTGACAAAATTCTTATAGTTTCAATATGCTAATCTTAAGCTCTTTTCTTGAGTCTTTTCTCGCCCCCTTCTATGGTCAGTGAGGGTTCCTTTTATAGGCACCCAATTTTTCTTCAACGGTCAGTGCGGCTAGGATCACGTGGAGAGATTTAAGGAGAGATTCTCTCCACATTTGAATAATTGGTTTATCAACGTTGATAACTTCTCTGACTTGGTCAATCAACAATATTGATAAGAGTATCGGGTCGACCAGCGTTACGGGCCTAAACTGATCCTAATATCATTACGTTCTAGGCCTTTGCATGTTGGGCCTATAAGCCATTTTTGGCTACCACACTCTCCACGTTTGACTAGGGCTCAAAAAATTTTTGTCACTAATTGGGCCTGACTTTGTAAGAAAGTCACTGGTTTAATAACTTAAGTTTAAAAGGCACATATTATGGTGAACGGACAAAAATGCCCCCCACAGTAACCTTCTTCACCATTTTGTTTTTTTTATTCTTTCAAAATCCTCCATCAATGGACGACGGTGGACCACGACCAAACACAATAGCGACTTTTTTTATGTCCCAGCCTTTGTTAGTTACATTTGAGATACAAACCGTCTTGTTAGTTGCTTTTTTCTTTTTCTTTTTTCAATTTAAAGCACTCTTTTGTAAACCTTAAACAGATTGTGCGAAGAAAAAAAAAATTGTTAAAAACGCTCGAACAAAGCTTAGAAAGGCTTGGACAGTTTATTAAAAGTTTCGGAGAAGAAATGAAAAGGCTTGGATAGTTCATTAAAAGGCTCGGATAAGAAATGAAAAGGCTCGGAGATTCAAAATTAATAAAAAAAATATATATTGTTGAAAAGTCTCGGAGATGAAATGAAAAGGCTTGGATAAGTAATGAAAAGACTCGGATAAGTAATGAAAAGACTCGGATAGTTCATTAAAAGGCTTGGAGAAGTAATGAAATTAACACAAAAAAAAAATTTGAAAAGTCTCGGAGAAGAAATGAAAAGGCTCGGAGAAGTAATGAAATTAACAAAAAAAAAAAAAAAAAAAAATTGTTGAAAAGTCTCAAAAAATAAATGGAAAGGCTCGAAGAAGTAATGAAAAGGCTCGAACAGTTCATTAAAAGGCTCGGAGAAGAAATAAAAAGGCTCGGAGAAGTAATGAAAAGGCTCATAGAAGTATTGAAAAGGCTTGGACGGTTTATTAAAAGGCTCAGACAGTTCATTAAAAGGCTCGGATATTCAAAATTAAAAAAAAAATGATTGTCGAAAAGTCTCGGAGAAGAAATGAAAAGGCTCGGGGAACAATTGAAAAAGCTCGAGCCTTTTAATGAACTGTCCGAGCCTTTTCATTTATTTTCCGAGACTTTTCAACAATTTTTTTTTTTTTTGCTAATTTCATTACTTTTCCGAGCTTTTTAATGAACTATCCGAGCATTTTCATTACTTCTTCGAGCCTTTTCATTTCTTCTCCGAGACTTTTCAAAAAAACTTTCCAACTCACTCGAGCTCGACCCCCGAATACGTCTGTGTAGCGTTACAAAATTAATTATCCAAATGAGATGAATTGATAATGTTATGGTGTTCAACCTCCATCCTCTATTGAAGGTCTGTTACAGAGGAAGATGAAAGAAAAAATCTCAGAAAACTTTAAAGTAAGAAAGAGAATTTGTAAAATAAGGGCATTTTTGGAAATCACTTACTTTAGTGCCTTTTAAACTTAAGTTATTAAACCGGTCACTTTGTCACCAAGTGAGTTGGAAAATGTGAAATTTTCCACCATTTCCACCGTTTGAATAATTGGTTTATCAACATTAATAACTTCTCTAACTTGGTTAATCAACAATACTGATAAGAGGCTCATTTATTTCATTTATTAAAAAAAAAAAAAAATGAACATGTCGAACCCTAATAACCATGTTGGAGGGGGAAGCTTAGATTTCAAATGTTTTTTTTTTTTTTACATTGAGAAGAATAGGGAGAGGTCTTGTTAGGAGGGTTGATGGACGTGAGAGAAGATTGATGCGTTTTTATTTATTTATTTATGGAAACAAAATGAAAGCTATGAATGACATTGAGAGAAAGAGAGAGTGTTTTTGTGTTATGTATTTGTGGAGTGAAAGAGATGGAATGAGAACTTTGAAAGAGAGAAGATACCGAAAGCGTGAGAAACGTTCATCTTTTTCTTTGCGAGAGATGAGACTTAAAGTGTTTTTATAAGATATTAAAATTTTAATTTTGCGAGTACTCTCCTTTATCTCTACTTTTTCTCTCGGCAACATTTTTAATGTTAAAGACCTGTAATAGCAGTCCCAGCTTAGCTCATCCCGGTTTCTAAAAAACCTTCTTCTGTTCCATTTGTTCAAAATTATTTTGATTTCCAGGCGAAAGACAATCAATCGAAAGCTCAACAAAAGTGACTTCCAAGTAAAGAAATAAAAGAAAAGTTCCTATTCCTTAAACTCACGACATCATATGAGAGCTACTGGTTTGAGTTGAGCTTAACCTTTGAATGTCATGGCTTCTGTTGACTTATTGATTGACAGATTAATTGGGATTTGATTGATACTGTATATATTAGGGATTGATTGTTAGCTAATTGTTAGGGATTTTATTATGTAATTGTAAATGTAATTCCTAATCTCTAGGGGCTGTGAGTAGTTGTAGGAACCCGGATTTACGTTGCGCAGCAGAAAATAGGTTTTAAAATTTTTATGCAACATGTAAACCATATACGATATATAAGGATATATAAAGATGGATTTAGATCATACCCTTGATGCTAACTCCTTCGTTTCTTTAAGCTTTATTCTGATTACAAACAATAAGATCTTCCTCGTTATGTCCAGCGATCCGGCAACTGCATGTGAGCACGTCACGGTACTCATGAACCTGGATGGAGGTAGAAGAGGCACACAAAAACAACTCTTGTTTTCTCTTGGTACGGTTTGGCCACCCTTGTCAAAAATAAATAAATAAATAAAATAAAATAAAATAAAAAAATAAAATAACTTTTTATTAATTTTTTTTCTTCAAGTCGGCCGCACACTTGTTTGGTGTTTCTTTTTGTTGTTACGTGATTGTGTTGTTCAAGTGAATCAATTAGGTTTCAAATAAATTGCACTGATACCTTTTATCAGTTTTATTTATTTATTTTTTAGTTATATTAAATATATCTTTATATATTTTTCAAATTAGATCATTATCCCTTTCCAAATATATCTCTATATATTCAAAAGATAATCGTTATTCAAGTGTCCTAGGTAGAGTAGGATTCTAACTCCCACATAACCCTAGTTGACTTAAACTTAAATACTATACCTAGCTAAGAATAAAATAATCTAATTATTTTATATCTTTATCGTGATTTGAACATACAACCTCCATTTAATAATTAATTAATAATTTAAAATTATTAAATCATTAATTAAATAATCTAATTATTTAATTAATTTAATTATTAATATATTAATTAAAGAATCTCATTATTCAATTAATCACCGAATAAATACGTGACACTTTCGTAACACAATTAATTGGACAATCCAGTTAATTAACCGTGACTTTTGTTACCTATAATCAATCGGGCTAGCAAGGGGACATGATGGATTCACAATTTTGAACTCCAATAATACTTAGAAATAATTAATTAAACTCTTTAATTAATATTTCATTATTATTAACCTCGGAGTTATTCCACTAAAAACTTGAGACTGCACTCTCCTAATTGTAGATGTATTACACAAACCGAAATTACAATTGTCGATATAGCTATTTTATATGGCATGATCCTCCATAAGTAGTTCATAGTTATAGCTGGGTCATAATGTCTGTTATAACCCTATAATTATATCTTTCCATTAAGTACCATTGATTCTCTAATCAACAATAAATCCTACATTCCTTATGAAATTAGGAGAGCGCTCATATTGTTCAAGCCCCGAATCAACCCTTAAGGGAACTACTATCTACTTCTCAGAAGAAGAAGTGGATTCCATTATCGTGTACAGACCTTCCCAGCCGTAAGCCAAACCGCAATTCCAACATACAAAGTTATTGACCGGGAATGCAACTCTGATCTCACCCATGGTATATCAAAAACCACGATCTAACATGAAGGGGTCGATAAGACACTCAAGATCAAGATCACCCATATATAGCCATCTTTCGTCGATATGTATGAATCTCATCATGTAACGGATCTTATTGAGAGATTCATATAGATCGTGGCCCGGTCCTATATGATCACATCATACAAGGTGCCTCCATTCTCATATCACCATATGAATGATCCAAGATAAGATCACCGTACATTACGAAATAGACCGCAGCTATAGATTAACCATAAATAGAGTACCCAGCTTTATTTGCTATCTATGGACTCTTTAGATTGCTTGTTTCAAACTAAATCCATTTGTATATGACATTCATATACTCAGTTTGAAATTACATCCGGCAATCTTAGAAGTTAAGTACATATGTCACATATAAATATATGAGACAACTTGAACGAATAAACTACTTCTTTTATTTATGTCTAATTCACATTTACAAATTACAAGTTTTAAGGTAAAAACCCCAACAGTAGTTCAATAACAACATGCTCAAAAAGGAAGATATCGAACAACTAAAGCACATCCTAGGCTCTAATGAAACTCCCAGTGGTTCCTGCTATCTAGCTTGCTTGGGTAAGTTTTCTAATTCTTCAGCTCTTAATGTTTCCGAATACCATCATTTAAATTCTGAAATTCGGATCATGGACTCGGGAGCCACATATCATAGGACTATTACTATTACCCAATTCAATATAGATCAACCTAGTCCAGGAAACAGAAAAGTTAAAGTAGCTGATGGTACTCTTGCTACCGTGGATGGTTTTGGCACCATTTATTTAACCCCATCTTTAATCTTGAAAAATATGTTGCATGTCCCTAAACTTTCTATGAGTTTATTATCCATACTTATTGGGCATGCTAAGGAAGAAAATGGATTATAATTTATTCACACAAGTAGTGGTTATGGTGGTGGAGTTTCACTCTCAAATTTTTCTACAAGTTTGTTGTCTAATAAAGCTATGTTTTGGCTTCTTCATTGTCGTTTAGGACATCCTTCTTTTTCTATTTTAAAGGTCATGTTTTCTCTTTGTTTGATAATTTAAAAACTAAAATGTTACACTGTGAAGTTTGCCAAATTGCCAAACATCATCAAGTATCAAATCCTTTAAGCAATAATAAAGCAATTTTTCTATTTCAATTAATTCACACAGATGTGTGAGGTCCTTCTAGAGCCCCGAATATATTAGGGGATCGTTGGTTTGTATCTTTTATTGATGATTGTTCTTGTGTTACATAGTTATTTCTTATAAAAAAAATAAGCATAATGTAAGCTCCATACTTCTTGTTTTTTTTTTTTTTCTCTAATGATTAACACCCAATTTGGAGAAAAAGTTAAAATGATTTGTTCTGAAATTGGAACATAATTTTTTAACCAAACTTTGGGCCATTTTTTCCAAAAATAAAAAATTATATATCAATCCTCTAGTGTTGATACCCCTCAATAGAATGGAGTTGCCAAAAGAAAAAATCGCCATCTCCTGGATATTCCAACATAAAGTTCCGAAGTTAGATTGGGGAGATGCGGTTTTGATTGCAGCTCACCTCATCAATATGATACCTTCTAGAGTATTGGATCACAAAGATCCGATTTTAGTCCTTACAAAGTTTTTTTCCGCAAGTTCCCAAACCAAATTTGATTCTACCTAAAAGTTTAGGGTATCCTGCATATGTCAATATTTTGGCTCATCAACGCAACAAACTGTAGGGAAAATAAACGCGGCGGAAGCGAAAAATAGTTTTGTATATTTTAAAATTTTCCTTTAAAAGAGAACTTTAACCTTTGATTAATTAACATATAATAAAAGATATCATACCTTTTTCAACGTGACGATTGATGTTGCGTCGATTGTAATCAGCAAGATCTTCCAATCCAATCACGAACGTGAATCACCTAGGAGTGTAGACTCCCTTTCTTTGAATTATGTACTTGAGGATGAATAACAAAAAACTTTTTCTTTCGTTAGTCACAATAATTTTCCTAGAGAAAACGAAGAACGTTCAGTCACTTGTGAATTCTCAATCTTTTGATCGAAACTCGCGTGTACCTAATTCAATGATGTGCACAAAGCCTTTTGATGTAAAAGCTATTAGTGCACTTTCGAAAATAAAACGTTATTTGCCTTCTATTTCCTCTTGGCCGAAATTCCACACTATGCTTAGAGTTGAATTTTTTTTTTTTTTTTAAAGCAAAAGAAAAACTTTTTCTCAAACAACTAGGGTAGGCCGAATTCTATATCATGGAATATATAGGGTGGCAGAAATCCTTGCTCAAAAATACTAGGGTTGACCGAATTCTATGATAGGCATCATATGTGATGGCCAAAATCCTCTCCTCAAGAAGATTCTTACCATGTGGCCGAAATCGTCCCACCAAGAGGATTTGTGTTTCACCAAAACTCTTATCAACTATAGAAATCTAAACCCTAATCCAACTCTTTAGTGTATTATCCAATATATATTGAATATAAATTAAATTTAGGGATGGCAAAATTCCCCATGGAGACGGGGCCCCATGGGGACCAGCACTTTTGGGGTGGGGATGGGTTTCAATTTGGTGGGGATGGGGATAGATAGTCTAACCCGCAATGGATATGGGGCGGGGATGAGTTTTATACTCCCCGCCCCGCCTCGCCTCGCCTCACCCCATTTAAAATAATACTTAGTTAAACTACGCAGTTTCAAAGAAAATAAATAAATATATATACATAAAGAAATATATATATATATATATATATTACATCTCTCCACCATTATTTAACATAAAATGACAAAACAAAATACTATTAAAAAACCTAGCCGCTAACTTCAACTCTAAGTCTATAATCCTCAAACAATTTGAAGTTCATCGTTCAAGCTTAAACCTCAAACACAAGAGGACATACAGTAAGTTTCTTTCTCAAATAACTTTTAAAATTAAAAGTTTAATAGCAACGGTTTTTTTTTTTTTTCAAGTTTATTACTTTAATAATTCTCAACTCTTTAATTAAATTTAATTAGTTTCTCACTACTTCAAGTATGCACAAATATGTCTACAGATGCACTAATACTGGTATCATCAAGAGAAAATTGTGTAAACATAGAAGAACAACATGGGGTGGAAATAAACTCAATTGAATGTGATGACGATGGCAACAAAAGAAAAAGAAGGTGCACATCAGTTATGTGGGAGCACTTAACTGATAAAAAAAATTGAATATAACTATCATATTCAATAGTTATCTATTTGTTATTTAACTAATATATATAGGTATATATATATAAATAGGGTAAATGGGTGGAGATGGGGAAAACACTTCTCGTTGTACCCTGCCCCGCCCTAACCCACTCCATTTATGGTGGGGTTTTATGAGGAGATGGGTTTTCAAAAAATAAATAGGGTGGGGTACGGGGAAGGCCACCCCGCCCCGAACCTGCCCCATTGCCATCCCTAATTAAATTGTGACTTATTCAAAAAACTTCCTAATTTGACTAGATAAAAAAATTCCTTTTATTTATCAACTTATCAAATAAAGTCTTTGATTCTTATTATACTACCAACAATAGTATAACACTAAGAAACCTATTTCCTAGTTAGAAAAAGATTTGATTTTTAATTAAATAAATAATTAATTATCTTCCATTTAATTAAATAATAAAATAAAACAATATGTTAGGCTGATATTCTTAGCCTTGCTACCCATGTATACAACATGTGCAATATATTGTTTTTCCATTTTATTAAATCTATTAGACCTTAATAAAAAGCCAACATTTGAACTAGATCCATTTTTACTAGAAAAAAAAAAAAAAAAAAAAAAAACAAGTTCACATGCTTTTAAATTAATACATTAATATAATTTAATAGTCCATTATATAATAAATGTGTAAATTATATTCTTAATGTATTAATTACAATTTTAGATGGACCCATAAATTAATTCGGTAGAATATATCAAGTGATCCATGCAAGTCAGTATAAATTGGGGATCTTAGTGGACTATCCAAATTTAAGCATCAATAGATATAACTCAATCACAATCAACAAATGATTCACTTAGGTTCGATCTATTAATTTTAGCTCATTCCACTAAAGAACTAAAATTGAACTCTTAAATACACATAGAATAAGTAAATGTTTCTCATTTGTACCATAGACAACCTTATTGGAGATAGTGTATCCTCTTGATAAATATCAGTAATTGCCAAAAGTTCATAGATCGCCTGTAGCTCTCATAGTTACCTTATTTACTCATAGACCGCATGTAGCATACTAAAACATGTGAATGTGTTATAATAATTTGGCATAACTATGCAGAGACACTTATGAATGAATTGTCTGTGTGTGCGCCTAAGTCTTGTAAGAGGAAAGAGGTCTAATTACCTTTGTAGACATTTAGCGATTTCCTCAAATGAAGGCAACATTTTGCTTGAAACGTTGTCCGGTTTCCTTAAAGCTTTACAAACCATGTAACAAGGACAACATTACAATACAAAGCAAATATCGTTTTGATATAGAATAATGCCAACTAATACTCAAAATCCTAACAATCTCCTCATTTGGCAAATTCTATGTCAAAACACCTAAATAAAATTCTAAACATTACAAATGAAGATCGGTCACAAAAACTCACCCTCACTTTACAATGAGATATCATCCTAGACTAATCTTCAACAAGACTTGAAGTTCTTCTTATAAGCTTCTCTTGATATCACCTAGCAATAGACTTGAAAACACAAGAATATCCAAGAGAATATGACAAATATATACTTAACAAGAATATGACATTTAAGTTCAAATAAGATATAGCAATTAACTCCAAATACATGTATTCTCCCCCTTAATACATGCAAATACACAAAATATACTAATCAAGTTATTACATGTCATAAGAAGTTCAAAAACACAAAAAAATAAAAATAAATAAATAAATAACAAAAGAAGATAGATAGGCATATCATATTCCTCCCCTTTTTTGACATAAAATTAGGCCAAAAAGAAACAAGAAATAATACCTTAAGATCACAAATGCTTTGTTAGCCACTAGTGCCAAAGAACGTTGAACGCTTTGTTGATCTTACGTAAAATTTGGAGTCGGATTCCTTACTTGAAGAGTTGCCTTCCTCCAAGCATTTGACTCTTGCCTTTAACTCCATTATCTCCTTCCTTGATGCCACAAGCTCTTCCTTCAATTGAATGGCCCAATCCGGAAGACAAGACATGCTTGACACATTGCTTGACTCTTGAATCTCTTCGAAAAGTCTCAAAGCATCATTACCATCTTTCTCCTTGTATGACATGTAAGCCACACGTTTTTCACAAAAAATTTCCAATGGTGGAAGGATCACATCCTTCTCAACTCTCTTTACTCCATGTGCCACACACAATTGAGTAATAGACCCCGAAAAATGGTAGTTTCTTATCCGCTCTTAAGTGTGCAAGCCGCACTCTCAATATGCTCTATAAGAATATCTCCTAGGTTTAAAGGCTTGTTGGTAACCAAGACATACACTATCTTGACCTTCTCCTTATTCAACTCGGTTGCATTAGTTGAAGGAACAAGATTTATACAAACGAACAAATGCCAAAAGCACTCATTTTGGTCAACTCACTTTAATTGATAAAAATACGTTTTCCCAACTCAAATTTGTTGTCCTCACATAGAGTTCTTCCCATTTCATTTATATCATCAATATACTCCACATCAAGTAATTCCGAAGAGATATCACAAGGAAGATCAAGGAACTTATTGATATGATCCGAAAACACTCTAAAGAGAACACTTCTAATGTTCACTAAAGCATTTTCATGGATTGTACATTGCTTGAATTGATGGTAGAATTCTCTAACCATATTCTAATTAACTCCACCAAGCATATCAATCCATGAATTCTACTTTCTACCAACTGTTGACTTGTGAACATAAGACTCTTCACAATCACACAAATCTATTCCTTTATCAAAGATAATCTTTTTGGTTCCCATCAAACCTAAAGGATTTGCCTTAGTAGGTTGGTTTTCTTAGAGGAAGATTTTGGATTTCCTATGGGTTTGGATGAATTTTCATCTCTAGATACTTTTGATTTTTGCATATATTGTGAAGGTGCACTAACACGAAAACAACCCAAAACATGAGTGGAAACATCAAAGCAAGTTCATGACCAATAAACATATACAAAGGCAAAATATCAATTGACAAAATCAATATGCATATCAAGAATTAGAATAACATCATTAAGATTTATCAAACATAAGTATAATGCCAACAAACAACAAACTTGAAGAATATGTGAACAAATCATGAAAGAGAACAAAAGTCTAGCACTTAATGCTCCCCCTTGATCAAAGCTCTATCTAAGATCTAGATAGAAAATTGTTCACATAAATATCCACACAATCACTTCACAAGCAATTTTAATATATTTTCAAATAAGCTTCACAAACAATGAGAGTTACACCAAAATTTTCAATCACTCTCATATCTCTTCAAAAATTACTAGAGTATCAAGATACCAAATAAGCAAATGTGAGTGTGTGAAAATTTTGCTTCAAGTATATGAAAAGAAGTAATTTGATAATCAAACATACAAACAATTTGAACATCTATTCATCTTAAGCCTTTCTATAAAAAGGTCAAACCGATTATTATACGGAATTTTGCTTATAAAGAGAATAGATTTCAACATATGAGCGTATGTGTGCATGTGGCTCGTTATCCCATTCCTATTTGACAACCCGAGCAAACTTGATTATTCAACTGTTACTCCATAAAGCCTTGTTTGTTTTATTTTAGGCTTGAGTCAAAGAATTTTTTTTTAATGATTCTTTTCAAAACTTCTTTGATTTTTATAACATAAACATATACGCTTCATAGTGGCTTTCACTCGTTACAATGGTGTAGCCCTTTCCTACATTAGGCGACTGCACAACCAAGGTGTGTAGCCTTTTCCATGAAGGTGCTCGTTGAGTTCCATGTTGCCGAAGCAAATGGATACCAACCATAGGTCATCTTTAACGTACTACAAAACTTTGACAATTGGATGTGAACTCGACTCGATATACGAAGATGAAGACAACGCATTGTTAAGGAACGTAAAGTTTCGTAACTTTCTAGTTTGAACTCGAAATCAAATGAGTGAGTAACCAAAACGATCGGAACTCAACAAGGAATCATTTAAGAACATATTCAAGTTCAAATCATTTACTCTTAAACAAAAAAACAAAAGATCACATGAGTATGCAATTTCCTAGACATAGCCCTAATACATGCATTTCTACAATGTATGGCAATATGAGTTTAATGCATGAGCATACTAAAACATATGAATGTGTTACACTAATTTGGCACAACTATGCAGGGACACTTATGAATGAATTGTGTGTGTATGCGCACATAAGCCTTGTAGGAGGAAATAGGTCTAATTACCTTTGTAGACATTTGGTG
Source organism: Acer negundo (assembly GCA_035582765.1). Lineage (NCBI taxonomy): Eukaryota > Viridiplantae > Streptophyta > Magnoliopsida > Sapindales > Sapindaceae > Acer > Acer negundo. The sequence continues at coordinate 26,019,669 of CM069231.1, read as the reverse complement.
ATTTCCTCGAACGAAGACAACACTTTGCTTGAAACGTTGTCCAATTTCCTTGAAACTTGACAAACCATGTAACAAGGACAATATTACAATACAAAGCAAATATCGTTTTGATATAGAATAATGCCAACTAATACTCAAAATCCTAACAATAGAAATAATATCCTTTAGTTCCTTTTGGATACCCCACAAATATGCATGTTTCTAAATGGGACTCCATCTTTTCTGTCTTTCCTTTTAACACATGCACAGGACAGCCAAATATCCTTAAGTGTTATAAACTAGGCTTTCGCCCAGTCCACAACTCATGCAGTGTTTACGGAACCGACTTAGATGGTACATCGTTTAGAATTTACATAGCAGGTAAAGCATATCCCTAAAAAGAATTAGGAAGCGTTAAATAACTCAACATAAACCTAACCATGTCCAGAAGAGTTATATTTCTCCTTTCTGCCACCCCATTTTGTTGAGGTGTACTTGGCCCAAAAAACTGAGAAACCATCCCATTATCAATAAGATATTGTTGAAACTCACCAGATAGATATTCTCCACCACGATCAGATCTCAAGATTTTTATGTGTTTCTCAAGCTAATTTTCCACTTCAACTTTAAATGCTTTGAACATGTCAAAAGCATCCGACTTATGTCTCATGAGATACACATAGCCAAATCTAGAGTAACCATCAATGAAAGTGATGAAGTACTCATATCCACTTCTAGCTTGAATGCTCATAGGATCACAAACATCAGTGTGTATTAATCCTAAACATTTAGTGGTTCTTGTGCTTTTGGTCGTAAACGACCTTTTGGTCATCTTACCTTCCAAACAAGATTCACAAGTTGGTAGATCATCAACATTTAAGTCACTTAAAGGTCTATCACTAACCAATCTTTTAATCCTATTAAGGTTAATATGACCTAGGCGCAAATACCTTAGATAGGTTTCATCTTTTGATAATTTTACTCTTTTATGATTAGGTTCTGTTGATTCTGTGTCTAACAAGTGAGAGATATTTCTATGTAAAAAGAATAAACTGTTTTCCAATGTACCTTTGCAAACAAATTTGTTATTCCTACTAATAATAAAATCTTTATTAAAAGTAACCGAATATCCAAATTTATTTAAACAAGAACTGAAATTAAATTCCTCTTGAATTGAGGTACATAATAAACGTCTATCAAATATAAATGCCTACTAGAATCTAGATTAACTCTAATATCTCCCACTGCACTAACAGACACCAACGCTCTGTTGCCAAAACGCATTATTATTCAGCATTTTCCTTTCCTGGAACCCCTACAAGGAATAACAAACATGATAAGTGGCTCTAAAGTCTATGATCCAAGAATCTGTAGAATCTGCAGAATCTACTAGAAAACATGTTTCAAGATAATTAACGTAACCTTCTTCCTTCTTGTTCTGTGACTTAGGGCAATTTCTTTTCCATTGTCCCTTTTCACCACAAAGGAAGCATTTCCCTTTGATCTTGGTTACTTTCTTGGTCTCTTTCTTGGTAGGCCCAAATTGCTTTTTCTTCGGTTATTTCTTGACCTTCTTACGGGTCTTAACAGTAGCAACTTTACCAACCATATGAATCTCTTGACATTTGCCGTTCATAGGGATCTTTTCAGTGCTTTGAACATCTTGCATCAAGCCCTGCAAGGTGTATTCCTTTTTGTTCAAGGTGTAGTCCAACTTGAACTGATCAAAAGAATCTGACAGTGAATTGACAACCATGCCAATTTTCATCTCACCATCTATCTCAGCACCATTGAGTTCAGCAATGTTGAGATGTGCTATGACTTTCATCATGTGATCTTTCATAGCCTATCCAGGTTTCATCCTAAGATTCATAAAAGCAATAACTACTTCTCTCTTAGTCGTCCTAGACCTCATAGCAAACATCTCCTCTAGAGATATCATTATATCAGTGACAGTTCCCATTTCTTCATGCTGTTGTTGCAATACGTCCGAGATAGTGGCCATAATATAACATTTGGCTATATCATCTGAGATCTTCCACTGCTCATACTCGTCTCTTTGCACCACACTGGATTCATAAGTAGGAACAGGTGGTTTAGGGTTAGACAGAACAAACTTATGTTTTTTAGCTTGTAGCAACAACCCAATTTTCATTTTCCATGTGACATAATTATCACCAGTTAAAGTATTATCTTTTAGGATGTTGATTAGGGTTGGGCTCATGATTTCTGAATAAAACAATATATATATATATATATAAGTAAATAATCATGATAAAGCACTTTCAAATGTTTATCTTGAATTAAATAAATAATTCATTCGTAAAATTCGATGGTTATCCAACATCCATAAATGTCATGCCTCCTTTAGGAGTTTGCACTATCTACTAGTTGGACTAGGTCCCACCTAATTGTTAATATAACAACCAGTGTTTTCAATTTCAGCCTTGTGATTTTATTAACAAGAACTTTTGGGAGAATATCAATAAAACCACATTAAATGTGTTACCAAGTTATCGACCTTTAATACTTTCCCTCACGAAAATCCCTCCTTTGAGTGAAAATATCATTTGAGTCAATTGTCTAGTCTATCCTTATAAGGAAGTTGAAATTTCCCTTAAGCAATATAATGTAGAATATATCTAGAGGGAGGGGATGAATAGGTATAGGTCCAAATTCTTCAAATATACTTTTTATTTGGAACAATGATATGCACACTTGATGTGTCTAACAAAAGATTCGTTTGTTAACACAAATTAGAATATATTAACCGCCAAAATCGACAAATGACCAAAGAAGAATTTTCCTCCTAGATATAAGGAAGAGACACAAGCTAAGATACCGCCTAGCTACTCTTAGAAAGAAGAATGCTAAATTAAATATGGATACCTACCTCCTACTACGGATCAAGCCAGCAAGTCCAGTAACCCCAGTAACCCCTAAATAGAATGATGTGAAGTTCTACTCAGAATCCTGTCACAGAGCTCGGCAAGGTACCCCCGCTATTGCACTAGTCAGGTAACCCGCTACTAAGATAAACAGGGTACCCCGCCATTACATCAACATGGCACCTCACTACCGCATCAGATAGGCATCTATATACCACATCCGTTAAGTACCTCGCTTCTACATTCAGCCAAGTACCCCGCTACAAGAACAACTGATATCAGGATACCCCATCGACTAAGCACCTAACCAGGAAAGCATCAAACTAGCAAGAGGCGGGGTACATGAGAATCCAAATGAACCTAAATACCTCCAAGGATCCTATCGCCAGTTAACCATAAGAAACATTAACAGAATCTAAAATCCATATGTCTAGGCGGACAAGCCTTAAAACTCCAAAGCCAGGGGGACGAAACGCGGTCGTTCATGTCCCGATAATAAGGTAGACTCCACCCTGCCATGCAAAAAATCCATTGGAATAAAGAGTCCACTCTTATTAGGATCCTCCCCAAAAGGAATCACTTGATTCGAAAAATAAAAGCTCCTACAAGGTCGCCTCCATTGACGAAAGGAAAGTCTTGGGACCGCTAAAACCCTAGACCGAAATTATAGGAGTGCATGGCAAGCAATGAGACCTATATATACGACATTATATTCATCAGAAAAGGGATCGAAAATTGGCCTCCCCAAACCCTACACTCATTTTCAATTCTACTTATTAACAGGCATGAGCATGCCATCTCCATGAACTAACAGAAACTTATAATACCATCACATATCGCCACCACACTAATTTGATCAATTATATGCATATTTTCATCAATAAAATCGTACTAGTTGATCATTTCTTGTATCGGTTTTATTTTGCTTTGATAGAAGTCTTGTCGGTATCGAACTACGTGATACCCCTCCGACTGAGATCTATCTCGATCTTGGTCCTTAAAGTTGTTATTTGGAGATTTTTCCCAGTGATAATTTTTCATCAACACTTTTGGCGCCGTCTGTGGGAAACTACCTTCCCAACATTTATAGAAAAGTTGTTATACCCGACGAAGCAAAAAGATAAGACTACGATCCTCTCAGGCCCATCCGGCTCCATTAGGACTCTTGTTACTCGTTTCCATCAAAAGAGCTCAAAGATGGGATAGAGGATCCAGGGATGACAATCCGGCACCAATACCTCCTCTAGTCACAACCACAGGCCCCTTGCCTCGATATCTGATTGGGTAGTAGATCAATCGGGATATTCTAGAGCAACAAGCTGCTACCTACATAGAAGCCATCCGACTCAGAATGATAGCTCAAGGAATCCCCTTTGAAGTAGCCGGGATCGTAGAAGACATTGGCCTAAGTATTCGGGGTACTAGTATTTAACCGACTAGGTCCATCTCCACCAACCCCGATCCGCTAGGTTAATCTCAGACCCTAACTGGTGAAATCCGGGATTGAGATTCCACCAAGGAGAGTCCAACCCCCGGCAAGGCCAAAGGGAAATAAGAAAAATCCATAGCCAGACTCAAAAGGAAAAGTCAGATCCCGAAAAAGCCCTAAAAGTTGGCACCAGAAAGCCAAGCGAAAAGAAATGGTTACTGATTCAGAGACCGAGGATGAAGAAGGCTCGGTGGCCCGATCTAGAAACGCTAAATCTCATTGCCTAGAAGATCAAATGGCCAAAATGGCTAAAGAGTTGGAGGAGTTAAAGAAGGGAAAGCAACAGGGAATCCGGAAGAACCCCTTAGGTGAGATGAATGCACCATTCTCCAAAAGAATCAGGGAGGCGAGGCTACCCCCAAAATTCAGGATGCCCTCCGAAAAGTATTCTGGAACAGAGGATCCTATCAGTCACCTGGAAAGCTTTGTCCACTAGATGGAAGTCTAGAATGCAACACGGTCAGCAATGTGCAGGATATTCCCCTTGACCTTGACTGACTATGTCAAAACGTGGTTCAGGAAATTGCTACCAGGTAGTGTTGATTCTTTTTCTAAACTCACCACAGCTTTCTATGCACAGTTTCAGGAAATCAAGCCTCGTCCCAAAGACCCTATCTTGCTTCAGTATGTGATCCAAGAGCGGGGTGAAACATTGAGGTCTTATATAGAGAAATTTCATAAGGAAGTGATCCAAATAGGAGTATTCGACAAAAAAAAAAGTCAATTATATCTCCTACATGATTCTCCAATTATCACTCTACAAGCTCCCCTACATAATTCTTCTATAGCTCATCTTGCTGCCTTGGTCGGGGTATACCCTCCTCCGAGAAGCCTAGTGCTAAAGTTGCCTACCAAGACAGATAATTTTCTCCATTACTGAATCATCTCAAGACCAGGGAATAGCATTATGGCGATCTTCCTGCCTTGGTCGGGGTATACCCTCCTCCAAAAAGATTATGGATTATTAGACTAAGAACCCGGACTCGTGGCCTTAGTTGCCCGCCGTATCCTCAAGACCAGGAAATAGCATTAAGGCGCTCTTGCTGCCTTGGTTAGGGTATACCCTCCTCCAAGAAGGATCTGATACACCAGACTAAGGATCCGGACTCGCGGCCTTAGTTGCCCACTGCATCCTCAAGACCAAGAAATAGCCTTAGGGCGCTCCTACTTCCTTGGCCGGGGTATACCCTCTGTTAGGAAGCCTGGTGCTAAAGTGGCCTAAGTTGCCTACAACACAGACCATCAGAAGGATCGGGATACCTTTTTGGGATACCTGGTTCCTTACTTCTCCACCTCTCCAAGAAGAAAAAGCCTCAAGGCGCTCCGGCTGCCTTGGCCAGGGTATATCATCCGTTAGGAAGCCTAGTGTTAAAGTGGCCTAAGTTGCCTACCAAGACAAACCATCAGAAGGATCGGGATACCTTTTCGAGATAACCGGTTCCTTAATTCTCCATCTCTCCAAGAAGAAATAACATTAGGGCATTCCAGCTACCTTGATCGGCGTATACCCACCTCCGAGAAGCCTGATGCTAAAGCAATCTAAATTGCCTATCAGGACAGAATATCAGAAGAAACAGGATACCTTACCAAGGTACCTAATGACTTGCCTCTTCAAAGATCATTTATAGCTGAAGCAGGCTTAATTATCAATCGGGGTATCTAAAACCTCAAACTACTATATGCTCATCAAAAGCTGATTAAAGAAAGGGAACTACTCACTTGCTAGGTCCCGCTGGTGTTTACAGTGACAAAAAGAGCAAGCAAGATATTATGTGTCTTAGTAAAAGAAGAAATTTTCATTTACCAGAATAGGGAGCCCAACCCCCAATTACGGGCTACACAAAGGAAAAAGGTTAAAAGTAAAACAAACAAATCATGCATCAACCCGCTCCCCCACCGTCTCCAGGCCCTGGTCTACCTCGCCCGTACCATCAGCTGCCTCGGTGACTGCTTCAACTTGAACTCCTTCAATCTCTAGTACCCCGGGCGTAGCAGGAACTCCTTCCCCTCAACTAACTCAATCATGGCCTCTGCAAGATCCTCAATCTCCTACAGCCTACCATCTTGCGGGGTTGGATTTTCTAAATAGCAACTCTAAGCTCAATTTAATAATTAAAATCGTAAACTATTTACTCATTTTCTTTTAAGTAATTAAACATAACTGAATTTATAAATGACATTAATCCACTTACTGTACTCCGTTGCTGAAAATCTGGTCTGGGAACTGGGTTCCGTCTGAGCTCCTTCTGAATCCACCAAAATATCTCGGCTACTGCACATGTCTTCTTTCACAATTTCATATTCTATATCTCTCTATATTTCTGTCCATGATCTCTCGGCTGCAACCATATATTTTCTAAAGCTGATTTCTTTTGTTTTATTCACCTACCATCTCTCTCTATCTCACTCTCGCCCAGCTTCTTCTTTTTCTTCCTCTGATTTCTGAGTTTTTTTTTTTTTGACAAAACCCTTTTCTCTTTCTAATTTTGCTTCAGCTAAAAACTCCCTTCTCTCTCCTCAGTTTTCTTTCTCTTAATCTTTTTCTCTCACAATTTCACGGTCGACTTCTCTTTTCTTCTTTTCAGTTTTGGTTTTTTTTTTAAGCGCTTGGCCGAGTATCTCCTCTAGCTCTCTCACTTATCTCCATCTCTTTATTTCTTTTATTCTTCTCCACCGCATGTCTTCACTTCCTTTTCTTCTTTGATTCTCTGATTTGCCTCTTAATTTTTTGATCTTCCTCTTATTTCTCACTCTCAATCTCTCAATCTCTCGCCTCTTGTCTCTCTTTCTTTCTCTCTGGTTTCAATTTTGTTTTTTTGGTTGAATGACTGACCCCCTCTCTATCTTCTCAGATTTCTTCCTTATCTTCCTTTTTATAATATAATATATATATATATATATTCCACCAATTCACCCTCTCTTGACACCTCGCCACCTTTAGCAGAAATGATGCAACGACAATTGCATCTTTTTTTTTTTTTTTCTTTCTATACTAATCAAACTTAAAAAATGAATCTCTCATTATTGGGCTGGGCTTGCATGGGCTTGGTTAAATTTTTAGGACTGTACCTTATAAGACAAGTTTACCCTTGAAATGCACCATCGACGATTTCAAAACCATCATTCCAACCACTGAATTGAACCTTAGAGAGCAGGGGAACAAAGGCGGTTTGATAACCGCTGATCACAACTGCGGAATAAAAATGAGAGATATTAAATCAATCAAGTATAAACGGCGGTTTCAATCGGCGGTCGGGGTCGCCAATCATAACCGCCAAATTACTCCAAAGACCACTGGAATCAAACAGCGGTTCCATTCGATGGTCAAGGTCACCGATAAAACCGTTGTTTCACTAATTGTGGTGAAACCAAATGAGAAGCCAAGGACATTCTCCGAAGGTGATCTTCACGCTGAACCAAGCACATCACTGTGCAAACACATATGTTTCGAATAATCTTCGGGAAACAAATTACACGACACACAAACTACACAACACAAACTATCAAAGATATGCAATTGTGAAGTGTGAAGTGTGAAGTGAATGCATCCTAATACCTAACATGTCATGGCATTGTCAATCAAGATGCAATCAATTAAAACATGCATGAAGAGATATTCAAGAACATGAATGCACACATATAAAACACACAACATACACGAAGATGAGATATGCATGAGTTGTGTGTGTTTGCAACTAAATCTCTTCAAAGCAAGTAAGCACAAGTAATTTTACCTTTGGTGTGCTTCTTATCTTGAGGTCTTGAAAGGGTCTTTGTTGTGTATGAGCACCAACAATTATACGCCTAAAGCTACCCTTACATCAAACCCCAAATGTGGTTTGTTACCGAAATAAGCCAATCAAACTTGAGGAACTTACAATATCCCCATTTGGCTATTTCATGACAAAACCACCACTCACTTTGATCCTCACAACAAAAATGAATCTAAAGGTCAACAATGATTTTCTACAATACAAAAAGATATATAAAAGATAAAAACTTCAAGTCTTCAATCTCTTGTAAAACAATCAATCCTTCAAAACAAAGAATTACACTTTCCAAAGCAAGTGTATATAAGGTGATCAAGTGAAGTCATAAACAAGCATTTGCATTAAAGAATTTTTTCATTAAAGAAAACATGCAACATCACGCAATAAATGTGCAATGCAATGCTCCCCCTCAATGGGTTACTCCCCCTCAATTAAGCATCTCCCCAATATGTGTATTTGCTACTCTCAATAAGCACTCTCCCTTACAACATACCACTCTCCCTAGGAGTATCCCCCAACCGGGTCACTTGTAGCAAAGAAAGATAGTAGCATACATGACATTCACATAATCATATAAGTCACTTTATGCAACTCAATTAATTGGAGAGAAACAAGGAGATTTATTTTATGAAAATATGTGATTAAGATGCTTTGCATACAAGACATGCTGCATTCAAGTCCAAAATACAATGGTATTTGGCAAAGCAAATGACAAAGGATTCCAATAGAATTCAAACCAATTTTACCATTTTTCATGAATCAAAGCAAGGATATAGAAATGAAATTCATTCACATGTAAAGGGCAACTATATCCAACTTTATATGCAAAACATGGCATGAGTGACTTTTTGCACCCTATTCGATTTTTCCAAGTAAGATACCCTGTATGATAGTAGCCATGTTCGACAAATAAAGAAAGAGAAACATTTGGATTTTAAAATCCTTAGAACGGATATAAGATCATTTATTCATTTGAGCCTCATTAGCTTTTTACACATTATTTTGCATTTTGAAATTTGTAATCAACAATCATGCTTTTCATTTGAGCATATCATTTGAATTCATGCTTTTTATTTTAAGCATGTCATTCAAGAATCATCATGTCATGGAGAATAATCATAGGTCATTCAAAAAGTACTTCATAAGTATATCTCCTAGTCAAAAATGAATGTTTAAATATAAATATGACATGGATTGCAATTAAAGCTATGGTTCACACTTATTGAAGAAAATATCATATAAGCATATGTGCAACCAAGCTACTCAAGTAATTAATAAATAAGCATAATAATTATCAAATTTTTACATGTGACAAGTATGCAAAATAGCTCTCTTTGCTTGAGTTCCCCTTATGTGGTCAATCACCACACCGTATCAATGAAGGGCATGAGGTCCTATAGACCTACCAAGTCCATTGGACCTGGTTGAACCTATAGGAGACATGTTAGCACAGTAGAAGGTGGGTTCATCTTTTCTTTTCCACTTAGGTGATACATTTTCAATCCTAATGGTCAAAGGTTCATGAGCTCTAGATGTAATAGGATAATGTAAATAGGTTTTATCCTTCCTGGGAACATGCATCTTAGCTCTAGCCTTTTTCTTTTCAATCATGCTTTCAACTTTACACATTTTGTTATAATGAAAGCAATTTGGTATAATGTGACCATCAATACCACAAAAATGACAAGTGGGATTAAAATGAGGAATCATACCATGTCCTCGTGTATGCATTGGAGTTTTCCCTTATCGTTGTGGTTGTCTTGGTTGTTGGATTGGATCTCTCCATCTTTGTTGTTAACCAAGACAAGGTTGCTTGCTCGATTGAGCTTGCAAGATCAGTCTATTTCCTTAATGGATTTTAGGTTGAGGGAAGTTAGCATGAGGAGCCCTTTTTGGTTGAGTTATGGCTTGACCATTTGGTGCCACCTTTATTTGGGTAATTCTTGAACATTATCCTAGGTCAATCTTCTTCCTAGGGTGTTGAGGAGGAGGAGACTTCTTGAAGTCCATGCTCTTGACAAAGGTTATCTTGCTTGAGGAGGAAGCTTCCTTGTCATCAACGTAGCCAAGACCTCTCTTGTCATTTGGCATTTTTCTAACTCCCAACATGTGGTCAAGCTTCTCGGTGCTTGAAGCCATCTTAGCCATTGAAGCTTTAACTTCTTCAAGCTCTCTTTTCAACCCTTCTCCATTCCTCTTAGATAAAGCTAACTCATCTTTTAGCTTATCTTCATCCTCCATGGATCTCACCACTTCTTCACTCAAGTGGTCAACTTGGATTGAAAGCTCTAGATTTTCCTCCTTCAATCTTCTAATTTCTTTCTTGTTCTTCATCATTGAGCTTTCAAACTTGACTATGTAGTCATAAAGATCCATACTCTCCACATTTACATTTGTAGAGTGAGATGCCAAATTCTCATCACTAAAGTCATCTCCTATACTTTCCATCTCACTAATGGAGTCATTTTTCTCATCAAGACCTCCACTTTGGTCACTTGATGTTATATGAGCCATATCCCAATTAGTAGCTACACCAATTACCTCTTTAGCTACTTCTTCATCTATTCCTTCTTTGGGATCACTAGTCAAGGCATCCTTGTCATATACTTCAAGTTCTACACAAGTGGCTCCAAATGCCGTATAGTTAATGGCAAGCTCTTCATCACTTGAAGGATTTTCTTCACTCTCATTCTCACTCCATGAGGAGACCATCACCTTTCCTCTTCTTCTATCCTTCAAGTTTCCATACTCTGAAGAGATATGCCTGAATCCTCCACATTTGTAGCACTGAATCTCTTCTTTAGAGGAATTCTCTTGAATTGGATCAAACTCCTTAAGGGAGCATTTTTCTTCAAGTCTTGGATTTTGGATCCAAAGCCTTTTTTCTCAAACTTGATGAACTTCTTGAACCTTCCCAACAACAAGGCTATGTCTTCGATCGAGTTATCATTATCCTCCTTCTCATCATGCTTGTAGATCTTCAAAACAATTCTCTTTTGCTTTTTAGGAGGTATGGAGATAAGACCCTTCTTAGACTCATAAGTTAGAAGTCTCACAATCACCTTACTTGGCTTCATATCCTTATACTCATTATTCTCTTCTAAAGTCGTAACCTTGGACTCAAATAATTAGGGAGAGATCTCATAATTTTCTGCTTGATTCTTCTATCCGAATACGGGTCACCAAGTTGATGACTTTAGTTGACGATGTCTACCAACTTGATCTCAAAGTCATTGAAGCACTCATTCTCCTCTATCCTAAGCATCTCGAATTAAGTTTGGAGGACTTGAAGCATGGTGTCCTTCACTATTTCGGTTCCCTCATTTACAACTTCTAGGATGTCCCATGCCTCTTTAACGATCCTAGTATTTTGAATCAATTTATATTGATTCTAATCCATTGCACATAGGATAGCGTACATCGCCTTTCTATTCCACTTAGATGCTTCAAACTCTTGCGCGTACCATTACGCCTTAGGCTTGAGTATATCCTCTCCTCCACCTGTAGGAGTCATCATCGGTGACGTGTAGCCATCTTCAACCGCCATCCAAGCTCTATCATGGATTTGACAAATATACGACTCCATCTTACCTTTCCAATAGGCATAATTCAACCCGGTGAGTAACGGAGGCCTTGAGCTCGAAGCACCCTCGTTTCCACCACCGTTTTCACTTACAGGGTTTATGAATGAATGAAATGATTGCAAATGTATGTATGATCAAAAATCACACAAAATGCAAAACACACCAAAATGAGCAAGGATCACCCAAGTATATCTAGGAACCCACTACAATACCAATTGAAACTATTATGGCATGCCTAATTATATCTAGATGGGGAGGGTAGAGGGTGAATAGATTTTAATCAAGTCATATTACCAATTTTTCTTAATTTGTCAATATTCAATAAAAAGCCCTAATCTAGTCAAAAACAAAATCAAGTCTAATAGTACGGAAATTAAATGACACTTGATTTTTTCGTGGAAACCATCAATAAGGAAAAACCACGAACTGTTATGTGTACCACACACGATCCTCGAAATCACTATTTGTAAAGGTGTCCACAACTTAGGCTGACCACATCAAACCCTACACAGTCACTAACCTACCTCTACTACCCACATGGCTTTAATAGCAACCCTAGATCAATTTGCTTGCGGCCTAAGCAACCTTAGCCACAAGACTTATTTCTTAATGAAGAGATTAATCAACCTATGTGAATATGCATGATATCCAAATATGCAATTAATGTTAGGTTATACTAAATGCTTATCTAGGATTAAAAGATGAAAATTAAGTCAATCCTAGATATCAATTGCTATATGACATGGCATAAAATATAGCTATATAAGAAAAGCAATCCTAGGTATAGCTATCACAATACGTCTCTCAATCCAAACAACACATTAATCTCTATCTTGTATAATAGAATATGATCTAATAACATACAAGTGATTAAAGAGATTTCTTATTAAGTAAAACACTAAGATTAGATTAAATTAGTGAAAAACTTATCAAGCAATATGTGTTGTAGAAAACTTATGCATGGATGCATCCTATATGGTCATAGATGATGCTAGATGAACTTAGATGCATATGGAAAATACTTTGAGTGATTAAAGGTGAGTTCTTGGTTGATTTTCTCTCAAGTATCTCTCTTTTTCTCTTTAGGTTTCTTGGAGTCAAGCAACTCAATTCAGAGAATGAGATAGTGATGTATTTATAGACATCAAGAACGAGTTGGGTGAAAAGACAAGTTTACCCTTGTAAAGCACCATCGGTGGTTTCAAAACTGCCATTCAAACCGTCGAATTGAACTCAAGAGAACAGGGAACAACGGTGGTTCATTCGGCGGTTTCATAACTGCTAATCACAACAGTGGAATAAAACCAAGAGATATTAAATCAATCAGGTATAAATGGCAGTTTCAATCGGCGGTCGGGGCCGCCGATCATAATTGTTGAATTACTCTAAAGACCATTGGAGTCAAACGACGGTTCCATATTAAACACACAACATACACGAAGATGAGATATGCATGAGTTATGTGTGTGTGTACAACTAAATCTCTTCAAAGCAAGTAAGCACAAGTAATTTTACCTTTGGTGTGCTTCTTATCTTAAGGTCTTGAGGGCCTTTGTTGTGCATGAGCACCAACAATTATACGCTTAAAGCTACCCTTACATCAAGGTTTGTCACTAAAATAAGCTAATCAAACTTGAGGAACTTACAGAAAACTATGGAATTATCGAGAGGGAAACAACTAATAGAGTGTAAATGGGTGTTCATGGTGAAATACAAGGCAAATTGGCTCATTGGAGAGGTATAAGGCAAGGTTAGTTGCCAATGGGTACACACAAACGTATGGTGTGGACTATTAAGAAACTTTTGCTTCTATTGCGAAAATGAACACTATAAGAATTCTACTTTCCCTCACATAAATTTAGGGATGGTCCCTACAACATTTTGATGTCAAAAATGCATTTCTCCATGGTGATTTGGCAGAAGAGGTGTATATGAAGGCTTTACTAGGGTACAATGGGAACCTTGGGAAAAATAAAGTATGCAAGTTATGGAAGATCCTATATGCTCTGAAACAGTCTCCAAGAGCTTGGTTTAGCAAATTCACTAAAGTCATGACATGGATGAATATACAATCAAAGCCAAAGAGACCATATTTGTTCATTTAGAAGTCAGCTCAGGGTAAGATTATTGTTTTGATAGTTTACGTTGACGATATTATAATGAAAGGAAATGATATAGAAGAGATGGCCTCTCTCAAGAAGTGTTTTGCAACTGAGTTTGAGAAAAAAGAGTTAGAGAGGCTAAATAATTTCTCGGAATTTAGGTGGCTCACTTAAGAGAAGGTGTTGTATGTTCCTCATATTTTGATTGGTTTATTTTGTTAACAAACCATATTGGGGTTTTTTTATGTAAGGGAATCGGAATCTCCCTGATACCGACTGATGAGATTAAGTTCGTCATTGTTCGTGATCAAGCTTCAATAACATATCCAAAACCTTAAGCTCATGAGCACTTCAAAGGTATAACACTTGTTCTTGACTCTTTGAAGAGATCTAGTTATGCACATGCACACACACACACACACACACACACTATTCATGCATGCTTTGTTCATCTTGCATTTGTATTCTAATTGTTTATATGTGTGCATCCATTACACTTCTCACATTTGCACCTCATTATTAGATTTAAGTGTGGTTGTATGTTATGTAATTTGTTTCCTAAAGTGAGTTTGGAAACGTCCATGCTTACATGATGGTGTTCTTGTATTAGCATGATGTGTGACCACTAGAGATGTCACCTTTTTCCTCTTTTGGATTGGTCTTGGGTCACATGGTCTTATACCATGAGTTTGGGCAACTTCTTGTTGTCCAAATATGACCTTTGGTAACTCAAATAACCATATCTCTATCTATAGACATTGAAACATCATTTTGTAAAAATGAGTAAAAAGTAGAAATCAATACATTTCCAACGGTATATTATACGATAAGTTTCAATGTTGTTTGGTCTTATTTTGGTTCGTTAAAAAATGGAGTTGTTGTGTTTTTACAACTTTCACTGTTCTTGAAAGCAAACTTAGGAGCGAACGTTTTCCAAATAAGTTAGCTGTCCAACTTTCGTTGTCATAGGGAGCGAACTTTTTCCAGAGAAGTTCATTGTCCAACATTCACTGTCGTAGGCAGTGACCTTAGGAGCGAAATGACGTAGTTTTGATTAAGGCTTCCTATATATTCTTCATCTCTTCTCTCATCCGTTTTTTGAGAGAAAAAGATCATATTTTTAGTGAGAGAATGTGACTCTTAGAGGGAGGGAGCTCCAAGACTCCATTTTTACCCAATCAATCTCAAAACCTATATGCATCTAGCATCTCCATTCATCATCCAAGCATGGGTCTTCTTCTTTTTTCATGACTAGGTAAGTTAAACATGCTATTAGATTTCATTTATACTTTTATTGTTCATCCTTACCTAGGTTTAGCATTTATTGTATAATTAAATGCATGACTCATTTTCATAAGCTTATCATTGAATATGTTTAGGTCATTGTTTGTTGTTTGAGATTGTTTCTTCAAGGTTGCTTGCATCTAGGATATTTTTCCCTCTCTAGCTTAAATCTTTAAGTTTTGCATCTAGACATTGATAGTTAGGAATTGTTGATTGCATATTTAATTTCCTAATTAAGCATTTGGTGTTAGCCTAGCATTAATTACATTTAGAATATTTTAATATGTTCACTTAAGTTATTTAATCTCTTCTTGAGTCAAGTCTTGTGACTAAGAGTGTTAGTGCACAAGCAATTGGTCTAGAATCACTATTAAAGGCCCGCAGGTAAAATGAAATGTGTTAGTGACCAAGGATAATTTGAATAGAGGTCAATCTAGGTTGTAAAATTTTATTCAAATAGTAGATTTGAGGACCGAAAGTGGCTAGATGGATAACTCGTGAGTTTTGCCAAGTTGAAGGGTTTCTCACGTAAATCAATCAACGTGTTTTTATTGTTTTCTGCACTTATATATTGTTTATTGCTTGCTTGTTGTTATTGGGTGATTTGATAATATTGATTAACTGAAAGTTGGTAATTTTTTTTATTAAAACCTATTCACACACCCCCCCCCCCCCCCCCAAAAAAAAAAAAAAAAAATCTAGGTTGTATTAGACACACTTTGTTTATTTTCAGATATATTTATCTCACATCAAAAATATGTTTGTGATCTTCTAAAAGAAACATAGATGCTTGGCTGCAAACCTTCTATTACTAGTAGAAATCGAAGGGCTGCCAAGTCAGTATGATCACCAGAAAATAAGGAGATGAAGGGGTAATGTATCTTCGATAACAAGGATGAAATATTTGTTAGGATTATACTCAATATCAAGAGTATAATAATGTTATTGACAATCTTTTCATATTAATAAAGTGATTTCTGGTTTAATAAATCTTATAACATTTATAGTTTAAATATTATAATTATCAAAAGTAAATAATCATAAGGTCAAAAAACTATGAGAAATAAAGAATTGTTCGCACATCTGGATATGTATGAGGTAGACACAATTTTTTAGTTAGTCTTGAATAATGTTCACAACTTAAGATAAAGGTTGGGCACCTATACCTTGTTAAAGTTGTAGATTCTTTTGCTAGCATTTGAGAGGGATCATATGTGATATGATGAGTCTAAAATCATCAAAGTGTCTTTGAGTAAAAGAATCTAGTGCACTAGGTGCATCGAATAAGATCACAATGAAATACTTTATCTAGAACTGTCAGTGGATAAAAGTTTTCATTATGAGGGCAATCGGAGAGTCTATCTTAATTCTGAGATAAATGATGGACTTATGGTTACAAGTGATATCATTTGAACTATCAATGAGTACGATTATATAGCATAGTCTATCCTCGATAGTTTGGTGATATTCATTTACTAATCGATAGAAGACTTCATTTATAGATATGGACATCATGGCTCTATTTATTAAAATGAGAGTATAATATTATCATATGGATATTTTGAGGTATTAGATATTAAATCTTAACGTTTTCGATAGCTTCTATTGAAACATGGCTTCTGGACAAGTCAGAATATCCAAGTTCAAAATGTGGTCATATGAGTAAATATGCTAACTATGAGAGCTATAGGCGGTCTATGAGCTCTTGGCAATTATTGATATTATTCACGAGGATACATTATCTCCAATAAGATTGTCTAAGGTATGAATAAGAAACATTTATTTATTCTATCTTTATTTAAGAGTACAATTTTAGCTCTTTAGTGGTATGAGCTAAAATTAATAGATCGAACTCAAGTGAATCATTTGTTGATTGTGATTAGATTATGTCTATTGAAGCTTAAATTTAGATAGCTCACCAAGATCCCCAATCCGCACGGACTTGCAAGGATCACTTGATATATTCTACCAAACTAATTTATGGGTCAATCTAGAATTGTAATTAATACATTAAGAATATAATTTACATATTATTTATTTAATGGGCTGTTAAATTATATCACTACAAGAATTTTAGTCTTTCCAGACAAACCATATTCATCTGGAAAGATCAAAATCCATAGGGAAAGGTTTTGCCCCACAAAATTGCTTCGTCGCCCAATTCGTTAGGACATCATGGTCAGGGAAGGTTTTGCCTGACGAAATTTTGATATCCGTCGGTTAAAACTACATTTAGCCGACGAATACATTACATTCGTTTGGAAAGATTTTGAAACTTTAAAAATTAATTCGTCATCCGACCACCCCACCGTCGACCACTGCCACCACCCCACCGTCGACCACTGCCAATCCAACTGACCTTCGACTGCCTTCGGCCCTTCCCACCATTGACCACCACCAGCCCACCCTTGATAATATTGACAATTAATTGTCGTTATGAGGAATCGAACTTGCAACCTCATATCAAAGTGATAAGCTTTTACTGCTAGACTACAACACTTTATTTGTTAATATTTGCATTATATTTATATATAACATATATGAGTTGTTATAAATTACAAAAAAAATAAATAAATAAATAAAAACAAAAAAACAAAAAAAAAAACTTGTTAGATAAATTTAAATTTATTCAACTAATCAAAAATCTAATTTGAATGACAAACATATATCGAAAAATATTTATTGGATTGCAAAAAATTTCGGGTTTGGGGATAATGGTTTTTTTTTTTTTTTAATTTATGTTATTTAATTAAATGATCAATACCTATCCCCATCCCCTTCCCCACTTCCCAAATCCTTCTTCAATCCTCCCACATTTCCCCATTTGGGGAAAATTGGGTTAGGGAATTTTGGTGGGAGGTACGATATCTTAATCTTAATGATTGTTAATGTGCCATTAGTATTAACCATCCACTTTTTTAAATATAGTAAGTAAAGACTGAAAGTGAGCAAGCCTACCAGTATCTCCAACCTCAATCCCAGTTCCCCATTTTTCCCGTTTTCCCCCATTTTTCCCCTTTTCTCTATTTCCCCCATTCCTTCATTTCCCCATTTGACAAAATTTATAAATTAACAATTAAAAAAAAAACATTCCATATATTAATATATATATATATATATATATGTTTTAAGGAAAATGGAAAAATAGGGATAGGGGGACCACCCCCCATCCCTATACCTATCCTCATTTCAATATATTTGTAGGGAAAATGGGGAAGGATATATTCGTAAGGAAATTTGTTGGATAAGATTTTTTTTTTTTATGAGTGTATTGTATATATTTTATTTAATCAAATTTTAATTAATTTATTTATATATATATATATATTGATTTTAATTAACTTTTCCCTATGAATTTTGAGTTTTGTGGGAAAAGGTAGCCTTTCCCGTCGAAAATAATTTTGTGGGGAAGGATTGAGAAAAATTTTGTACCCATAGCCGACGAATCTTGAGATTTATGGGGAAAGGCAACATTTCCCAATGAAAATCGATTTGTGGGGAAAGATTGGGAAAAATTTTGTACCCTTAGCAGACGAATCTTGAGATTTGTGGGGAAGGGTAACCTTTCCTGACGAAAATCGTTTTGTAGGGAAAGATCTTGAGATTTGTGGAGAAAGGTAATCTTTCCAAACGAATTTTGAGTTTTGTGGGGAAAAGTAACTTTTCCCCACAAAACAAGGTTCGTCGGGAAAGGTTATCTTTCCAGACAAATATTGTTTTGTCTCCTAAAGTTTTGTCTAGAAAGACTAAAATTCTTGTATTGTATTAATGTATTAATGAAAGGCATGTGAACTTGTTTCTTCTAGTAAGAATGAGTCTAGTTCACATATGGGCTTTTTATTAAAGTCCAATGGATTTAATGAAATAGAAAAAAAAAAAAAACAATATATTGCTCATATAATAGACATGGGTGGCAAAGGCTATAATAATTGGCCTATTATATTGTTTTATTTTATTATTTAATTAAATGAAAATTAATTTATTTATTAATTAAGAATCAAAATTTTTTTCTAACTAGGAAATATGTTTCTTAGTATTATACTATTGTTGGTAGTATAATAAATATTAAAGACTTTATTAGGTAAGTAGATAAATAAAAAGAATTTATTTATCTAGTCAAATTAGGAAGTCTTTGATATAGTAACAAATATACTAAAAAGTTGGATTAGGGTTTGGAATTCTAAAGAAATCTACCTAGGGTTAGGATTTAGATTTAGATTTAGGTCAAAAGGGATAAATCATATTTGGTAAAAGATTTCGGCCACCACTTTGTTTACACAAGATAGAATTCGGCCAACCCTGAATAATTTAAAGAGAGAATTCGCCCATCTTATATAAGATATGGTATAGATTTCGGCCACCCTAATTGTTTTTAGAGGGAATTATTTCTTTTGCTTAAAAAAAAATAAATCCAACTCTTAGCATAGTGTGAGATTTAGGCCAAAGGGTAAAAGAGAGAAGAAACGTTTTATTTTCGATAGTGCACTATTAACTTTTACATCAAAAGGCTTTGTGCATAACTTCAATTAAGGTTCACACGAGTTTCGATCAAAAGATTGAGAATTCAAAAGTGACCGAACGTTTTTCGTTTTCTCTTGAAAGTTTATTGTGACTAAAAAAAAGAAAAAGTTTTTTTTTTTTTTTTTTTTTGTTATCCATCCTCAGGTATACAATTCAAAGAAAGTGAGCACACACTCCTAGGTTATTCACGTTCATGATTGGATTGGAAGGTCTTGCGGATTACTATCGACACAACGTCAATCATCACGTGGAAAAAGGTACGATACCTTTTTGTTATATATTAATTAATTAAGGGTTAAGGTTCTTCTTTTAAAAGGAAATTTTTTGTAATACAATCAAACTTTTCGCTTCCGTCGCGTGTTTTTTCCCTACAATTGGTATCAAAGCATTGGTTGTACCCTTGATTAATTAATGTATATACATACGTGGATATAGAAAGATATGGCACTTTAGGTATTCTCATATATACTTTCATGTGGAATGTATGGATTTATATATGCTATGATTATATGATTTGTTGTTGCTCAATTTTGGTCATAGAATTTCAATATAATTTTTGTTTCAGAATTGTAACAAGAAAGGTGTTCTATTATCGTCATAATTCCTTTTTGGTAGTTGATAAGTTTTTATTTTATTTTTGCTATTGTAATAAAATTACCACAGAAAATATTGTATTAAAATTCTGCATTATATATATTATTAAATACTGCAGTATTTTTTAATTATAAAAAAATTGCAGTAATTTATTATTAAAAAAACTGCTGTAATTATTCAAGTTTCAAAGATTCAAAGAGTTGAAGAATTGGAAGCAAGAACAGGAAGCAACTGGAACCTATCCTACACCGTGAGCACCAAAGCAACAAGCAAGCGGGCAAACAAGTGTGCAGCTGCGTTTGTTGTGGTGTGGGGCGCATGGCTGCCCATGGGGACTTGGTGCATGTGCACGCCCATGGGAGGGGCAGCCAAGGTGCACACACGAGTTGGCCTTGAAGACTTGTTCGCTAAGTTAGAGTTTTAGTATTCCAAACAAATGTAATTTACTTGCTTTTCTAGGATTGACCAAAATTGTGGCTATTTATTTTTCGTAAATATTACAATATTTGTTATTGTTTGATAACATGTCATATAGAATAGGAGTGACACTCTTATATCTCTTTTGGTATGAACATGCTTTGAATGATTTAGGTATCTAATTGGCATCTAGATAACTTGGTAAATCATTATATGAAATTTAATCACACACCTTAAATAATTAAGTGGAAGAAGGTGTTTTGAAACACCTATGACCTCCAAGGTTAGTTGAGCTTTATGTTTTATGTGATAACCCCCCAAGGGGTATCCATGAATGGAATTTAGCAAGATACTTTCTTACAAGGATAGACTAGGCAAATTGACTCAAACGATATCTACTCTCAAAGGAGGGATTTTCGTGAGGGAAAATATTGAAGGTTGATATCTTAGTAATACACTCAATGTGTTTTGTATTGATATCCTCCTAAGAGTTCTTGTCAATAAAATCACAATGCTAAAATTGAAAACGCTAGTTGTTATATTAACAATTAGGTGGGACCTAGTCTAACTAGTAAATGGTGCGAACTCCCAAAGTACGCGTAACATTTATGGATATTGGATCACCGTTGAATTTTACAATTGAATTATTTATTTAATTCAAGATAAATATTCGAAAGTGCTTTATCATGATTATTTACTTATGTATATTTTTTGTTTTATTTAGAAATCATGACCCCGTCCCTAATGAACATCCTGAAAGATAACACTTTAACTGGTGATAATTATGTCACATGGAAAAGGAAAATTGGGTTGTTGCTGCAAACTGAAAAATATAAGTTTGTTCTGACTACTCCTAAACCACCTGCTCTTAATAATGAATCTAATGTGATGCAAAGAGATGAGTATAAGCAGTGGAAGACCTCAGATGAAATGGCCAAATGTTACATTATGGCTACTATCTCCGACGTGTTGCAACAGCAGCATGAAGGAATGGGGTATGTTGCTGATATAATGATGTCTCTAGAAGAGATGTTTACTATAAGGTTCAAGACGACTAAGAGAGAGGCAGTGACTGTTTTCATGAATTTTAGTATGAAACTTGGATAGGTTGAGAAAGATCACATGATGAAAGTCATAGCACATCTCAACATTGCTAAACTAAATGGTGCTGAGATAGATGGTGAGACAAAAGTTGACATAGTTGCAACTCATTGTCAGATTCCTATGATCAATTCAAGTTGGACTACACCTTGAACAAAAAGGAATACACCTTACAGGGCCTGATGCAAGATGTTCAAAGCATTGAAAAGATCCTTGTGAAGGCAAAGGTCAAGAGATTCATATGGTTGGTAGAATTGTTACTGTTAAGACCCAAACAACTGGTGAGTTTCAGCAATATCTTATTAATAATGGGATAGTTTATCAGTTTTCTACACTAGATGCACCTCAACAAAATGGGGTAGCAGAAAGGAGAAATAGAACTCTTTTGGACATGGTTAGGTCTATGTTGAGTTATTCAACGCTTCCTAAATCTTTTTGGGGATATGCTTTACAAACTACAATGTACATTCTAAACGATGTACCATCTAAGTCGGTTCCTCAAACACCGCATGAGTTGTGGACTGGGCGAAAACCTAGTTTACAACACTTAAGGATATTTGGTTGTCCTACGCATGTGTTAAAAGGAAAGACAGAAAAGATGGAGTCCCGTTCGAAAATATGCATATTTGTGGGGTATCCAAAAGGAACTAAAGGATATTATTTCTATAGTCCTTCGGATCTTAAAGTATTTGTTTCGACAAATGCTAAATTTATGGAACATGACTATATGAATGATTTTGTGCCTAAAAGTATAATTGTCCTAAATGAGATGTCAGGAGATACAATTCCATAAGAGGTTTCATACCCTAACCCAATTGTAAGTTCCACACCATCACAAGATCAACAATCTACCATTGCTCGTCATAGTGGGAGGGTTAGTAATCAACCCCAGAGATACATCGGTCTATAAGAATCAGTGGAGAATCTCCCGGATGACGATTATCCCTGCATGTATAAGGAAGCAATGGAGGATGTTGATTGTCGCCATTGGCAAAAGGCAATGCAATCTGAAATTGAATCTATGTTCAATAACAAAGTCTGGTCTCTTGTAGACTTGCCTAAAGGGATCAAACCCATCGAGTGCAAGTGGGTATACAAGAGGAAAAGAGGAATAGATGGAAAGGTGGAAACCTTCAAAGCTAGATTAGTAGCTAAAGGTTACACACAGAAGGAAGGTATCGATTACGAGAAAACCTTCTCTCTTATGGCCATGCTTAAATCCATTAGGATACTCTTATCCATTACAGCATCTCTAGACTTAGAGATTTGGAAAATGGACGTCAATACAGCTTTCCTTAATGAAAGTCTTGACGAAAGCATCTATATGATGCAACCAGAAGGATTCAATGAAAAAGGCCAAGAGGAAAGGGTATGCAAGTTGCAAAAGTCCATATATGGACTAAAGCAAGCATCCAGATCCTAGAACATAAGGTTCAATCAAGCTGTCAAAGGTTTTGGATTTATTCAAAACCTTGACGAACCCTATGTATACAAAAGGATTAAAAGCGACAAGTTGGTTTTCCTAATTCTTTATGTTGATGGTATACTACTCATCGGGAACGATGCAGGTGTATTGACATCAGTAAAAGAATGGTTAGCAAAACAATTTGATATGAAGGACTTAGGAAAAGCAAATTATATTCTTGGTATCCAATTAATAAGGGATAGAAAGAATAGAATGATTGCATTATCCCAAGCTTCATACATAGATAAAATCTTGTCTAGGTTCTCCATGCAAGATTCCAAGAAAGGTATTTTACCTATCAGACATGGAATCAAACTTTCTCAGGAACAAGTTCCTAAAAATGTGCATGAAGAGCAATTCATGAGTAGGTTTCCAAGTGCCTCGGCAGTTGGAAGTCTCATGTATGCAATGCTCTACACTAGACCAGATATTTGTTTTGCTGTTGGAATAGTTAGTAGGTTTCAATCGAAACCTGGTCCTCATCACTGAATGGCAGTCAAGCATATTTTCAAGTATCTCAAGAAAACAAGAGATCATATGCTTGTATACTCTGGAGGGGATTTAATTCCTGTTGGGTATACAAATTTTGATTTCCAGTCGAATTTTGATAGGTACCTAGAGAACATGGGAATGAGAGATATGACAAATATGCTATAGCGCAAGTGGGAGATTGATAGGATTATGCTCAATAACATGAGTGTAACAATGTTATTGACAATCTTTTCATATTAATAAAGTGATTTCTGGTTTAACAAATCTTATAGCATTTATAGTTTAAATATTATAATTGTCAAAAGTGAATAATCATAAGGTCAAAAAACTATGAGAAATAAAGAATTGTTCGTACATCTTGATATGTATGAGGTATACACAATTCTTTAGTTAGTCATGAATAATGCTCATAACTTAAGATAAAAGTTGGGCACCTTTACCTTGTTAAAGTTGTAGATTCTTTTGCTAGCATTTGAGTGGGATCAAATGTGATATGATGAGTCTAAAATCATCAAAGTGTCTTTGAGGAAAAGAATTTAGTGTACTAGGTGAATTGAATAGGATCACAATGAAATACTTTATCTAGAACCGTCAGTGGATAAAAAATTTTATTATGAGGGTAATCGGAGAGTCTATCTTAATTCTGAGATAAATGATGGACTTATGGTTACAAGTGTTATCATTTGAACTATTAATGAGTACGATTATATAGCATAGTCTATCCTCGATAGTTTGGTGGTATTCATTTGCTAATCGATAGAAGACTTCATTTATAGATATGGGCATCGTGGCTCTATTTATTAAAATGAGAGTATAATATTACCATATGGATATTTTGAGTATTGGATATTAAATTTTAACGTTGAATTTTTGATAGAGTCTATTGAAACATGGCTTCTGGACAAGTCAAAATATCTAAATTCAAAATGTGGTCATATGAGTAAATATAGTAACTAGGAGAGCTATAGGCGGTCTATGAGCTCTTGGCGATTACTGAAATTATTCACAAGGATACATTATCTCCAATAAGATTGTCTAGGGTAAGAATGAGAAACATTTACATATTCTATATTTATTTAAGTATGAGCTAAAATTAATAGATCGAACCCAAGTGAATATTTGTTGATTGTGATTTGATTATGTCTATTGAAACTTAAATTTAGATAGCCCGCCAAGATCTCCAATCCACACGGACTTGCATGGATCACTTGATATATTCTACCGGACTAATTTATGGGTCCATCTAGAATTGTAATTAATACATTAAGAATATAATTCACACATTATTTATTTAATGGGTTGTTAAGTTATATTAATGTATTAATGAAAGGCATGTGGACTTGTTTTTTTTAGTAAGAATGGGTATAATTCACATGTGGGCTTTTTATTAAAGTCCAATAGATTTAATGAAATAGAAAAAAACAATATATTGCCCATATAATAGAAATGGGCGGCAAGGCTATAATAATTGGCCTATTATATTGTTTTATTTTATTATTTAATTAAATGGAAATTAATTTATTTATTAATTAATAATCAAAATCTTTTTCTAATTAGGAAATATGTTTCTTAGTATTATACTATTGTTGGTGGTATAATAAATATTAAAGACTTTATTTGGTAAGTAGATAAATAAAAGAATAGTCAGATTATGAAGTCTTTGATATAGTCACAAATACACTAAAGAGTTGGATTATGGTTTGGAATTCTAAGAAAATCTACCTAGGGTTAAGATTTAGGTCAAAAGGGATAAATCCTATTTGGTAGAAGATTTCGGCCAACCCTAAATAATTTAAATAGGGAATTCGGCCACCCTATATAAGATATTAGAGGGAATTATTTCTTTTGCTTAAAAAAAATAAATCCAACTCTAAGCATAGTGTGAGATTTCGGCCAAAGGGAAAAAGAGAGAAGAAACGTTTTATTTTCTATAGTGCACTATTAGCTTTTACATCAAAAGGCTTTGTGCACAACTTCGAATAAAGTTCACGCGAGTTTCGATCATAAGATTGAGAAATCAAAAGTGATCGAACGTTCTTCGTTTTCTCTTGAAAGTTTATTGTGACTAACAAAAAGAAAAAGTTTTTTTTTTTTTTGTTATCCATCCTCAAGTACACAATTCAAAGAAAAGGAGCTCACACTCCTAGGTAATTCACGTTCGTGATTGGATTGGAAGGTATTACGGATTACTATCGACGCAACGTCAATCGTCAAGTTGAAAAAGGTACGATACCCTTTTGTTATATATTAATTAATTAAGGGTTAAGGTTCTTCTTTTAAAAGGAAAATTTTTGTAATAAACAATCAAACATTTCGCTTCCGCTGCATGTTTTTTCCCTACAATACTAGTCTCAGTTGGCTAGGAAATAGACTCAAAAGCCCAATCAGATTTATCCAAATGCTCGGGTCAGAATAACTTGGCCAGGGTAAGCAGATAGACAAATAAAGGCAGCCCGATCGGGGCAACTATATCGATCTAGTCAAAACACCCGGTCGGGACCAAGTAGCCGATCGGCTAAGCGACACGTGGAAGACTTTAAGTTCAAAGCAATCACGATTCGAAACATGTAGAAGAATCTTACTCAAACAAGACACCTTGAAGCACGCTCTAATAAAGGAAACAAATTTCCTCACAGATATCGAAATCCAAATCCAACAAAGAAACTGATTTCTTAATGTACGAAGTGCACGAGACAGGAAAAGAGATAAGGATGAATCTAATAAGTCAGAATCCTATTAAACTTCAACAACTTTCCTTACTTGTACATCAAGAATTAAGGTTCTATGCACTTATAAATAGACCCTAAAACACCATTATAAGGTTAATGAAACACATGTTGTAAACAAGAAAGAGAGAGAGAGAGAGAGAGAAAGAGAGAGAGAAAGACAGAGAGACAGAGACAGAGAGACAGAGAGTGTGTGTGTGTAACCCTAAGTATTGATAGTGAAGTTCTCTCTTATCGCCTGCGGCATCTGTGGTTTTTTCCCTTTCCGGGTTTTTAACATAAATTATGTGTTTATTGTGATTGATTTTCATTTATTATTTCATAATTTGCTTATCGTTTTACACAAACTTGTTGGACGTGTGGTTTATCCTACATTATTCAAAAATCACCGTCAACACCTGCAAACACTCCGATTGAACAAAATCACAAGCTTGGAGAAAAATAAAAGAGGAGCCAAAAGATGATAACAGATAATATCAAAGGTTAGTGGAAAAACTGATCTATATATCACATATAAGACCAGATATAGCATAGATGTGAGTGTAGTGAGCCAATTTATGCATGCTCCTAAAGAAAGTCACCTAGAAGCAGTTTATAGAATCCTAAGATACTTAAAGTCTACACTAGGTAGAGGAGTTATTTTTAAAATAAATGAGAGCTTAACATTATAAGCCTACACGGATGCGAATTATGCAGGATCAATGATAGACAAACGTTCTACTTCAGGATATTGCACATTTCTAGGTGGAAATTTGGTAACATAATGCCGAAGCATAATTCAGAGCCATGGCCTAATGGATTTGTGAGTTACTCTTGATCAAAATTATCTTGGGTGACTTAGGAGTTCAATGGGAAGGTAGCATGAAGTTGTACTGTGACAACAAGTCAGCAGTTAATATTGCCCACAATCCAATTCAACAAGATTGCACTATACATGTTAGAGTGGATCGTTACTTTGTTAAGGAGAAATTGGAGAGTGGACTCATTTACACACCTTATGTATCTACAAAGAGTTAGCTAGCTGACATTTTTACTAAAGGTTTGGCAGAACATATATTTAGAGACACTTCTAACAAGTTGGGAATTGATGTCATTCATTCTCCAACTTGAGGGGGAGTGTTGACTTATTGATTGGCAGATTGATTGGGTTGACTAATTGATGATAGGCTCATTGATTGAGAATTTTTTGATACTATATATATATATATATATATGGGATTGATTGTTAGCTAATTGTTACGGATTTGATTATGTAATTGTAAATGTAATTCTAGTCTTTAGGGGTTGTAAGTAGTATATAAGGACCTTTGTAGTAAGTCAAAAATAAGACAATTCAATCAAACACAATTGTTCACAGCTTCCATTTTTTTTCATGAAAAAACACATCTATCTTCCCTCACATCCATCCACCATCCCAACCAAACCTCTCTTTCCTTATCAATGCAACAAAAAACCAGTTGTAATCTAAGCTTTTCTCTCCAACAATGTCCTTATTACAACATGGTTGTTCGTCGTGCTCAGCAGTCGAGGGATTTCATGCTCAAAGTCTCAAATGGAGACAGAAACACTTGGACCAACAACGACAAGGACGGTGTCCACAAGTCGAAGAATGGAGATGGAAACACTGCAACCGACAACCAGCCGACATAAGCATTTGATATGGTATACTTTTCATGTTTTATGTTTTATTTTACTGAAAATAAGCTTATGTTATTTTAAAAGGTTTTCATTTGGATGTTGATTTTGGGTTAATTCCGGCTATCATTGATTCATGTTCAAGTGGTGGTAAATTTTATCAATAACAAGGCTTCTTCTCTTTTTGAACTTGTTCTTATTATTTATGATATTCCAGCTTTGTTGGCTTGATGTTTGTTTTTTGTTGACTTGAAGTTTGTTTTTGTACCTAAAGGTGCTAACAATGTTGAGCACTTTTTGGCAAAGTTGGCACCCTCACTAGATTTTGAGTCCATTTGAATGGAAGAGTTTGTTTGGTATGAAGCCTCTAATTGTGGCAAATTTGCCTTATCTTTTTTTTTTTTTAAATAAACTTTTGTTGACGATGATTTTTGGATAATGGAATAAGCCACGTGTCCAACAACGTTAATGCGAATAATAAATGTACCTTAAAGTGAGAAAATAATAATTGAGCATGTAAAACATAGAGTTTTACGTGGAAAACCCTAAAAGAGAAAACCATGGTTGCTGGAGACAGTGAGTATAAGGTTTCACTATGTAAAGATGAATTACACACTCAATCTCTTTTGCACTCTTGCTGTTATACCCGTTTTCACGTACATACATAACGGCATTTAAGGGTCTATTTATACATGCATAGAACCCTAATTCTTGGTGTACAAGTAAGGAAAGTTGACGAGATTTAGTAGGACTTTGATTTGTTGGAGTTGTTTTTTTTCTTCTTTCCCATTTTGTATATACTGCGTATTAAATGAATTAGATTCGTCATTGAATTTGGACTCCAATATCTTTAAGGAAATTTATTTTCTTATTGGAGTGTAAATCATGGTTCCTTGTTTGAGTAAGATTCTTCCTCTTCGTATTTGAGTCGTGGTTAACTTGGAGTTAATGTCTTCTACACATCACTAGCCGACCGGTTATCTAACTCGACCGGGTCATCTTAACCCAATCGATTACTCAACCCCTACTAGTGTATCTTTTATCCAATCAATTGTTTAGACCAACCAGGCTTTCTACCCAATCAGTTAATTGAACCCGATCAAGTTATCTCTACCCCATCGACCTAATGAACCTGACTAGGTTATCTCTATCCAATCGATCTGACTAACCCGACCGAATCTGGCTGGAGCCAAAGGTTGAACCTTGGTCAACTTCATGGCATACCTAATCATTGTTTTTTCCGGTATCGATGCTGAATTTTCAATTCACCAAATTTTACTAATAACAACTTCCTTCAACAACAACAACAAAAAAAAAAAAAAAAAAAAAAAAAAAAAAAACTAGGATTTTTATTTGGAGGACATGTAAACGATGTCCCCACTGTTGGAAAAATTCCATCATGTGGGGCCACACATTTAAATATTAAATATGTTATGCTATCTTTGGTTAAACCTAAATTAAAGTATTCTAATTAGGATTTAAAGTATTAAGGCTTAAGGATATAATTGTTATTGAATTAATGTGTAGATACCATAATGCTATATCTAATTTGATGAGGGGCCGAATTGGAAATAGTAAAACCTATAATAATCTAATTATTATATATTAGGGTTATGGTCCCCAAATTACACGATCTTTTTTAGTTTGTCTGTATCCCCATCAACAGAGAAACAGAGAACAAATTTAGGGTTCATAAAGATCGTGATAATTTGGAAGATCACAACCCATCCACCAATATCCAACAATGGATTCAGGTATGCTTCCGCTTTCTTTTATCTCTTTTTTCTCTTGAATTGATATGGGTTATTAATATGTATTTAGGGTTTGATTAATCATGATATAGAAACATGTTTAGGTTCAGATTCGGATTGATTATGTGCCTATGCATGTTGATTTAGTTTTAATAAAATTCTTGACAAGTGGTATCAGAGCCACCCATGATCGATTCTTGAGAATTTAAGAAATTTTTTTGGAGATATGTTGTTTTGTTCCATCACTGTTTTGTGATATATGTTGTTTAACAAATCGTGTTTGGTATCAAATATATGGATCAATATATGTTTGATACATGTTTAATAAATCGGTGCTTTGGATTCAGAAATATTGTTTAATATATGCTACTGATATGTTGGTAGAGAATAAAGCAATATTTTGTATTGTTTGGTGGTGGGTTTCATGATCTGATGGAATCAAATTATTTTGTATCGTACGTTTTTCTTTTGGTAGGTTTTTTCGATCTGATGCAAACAAATTATTTTGTGAATATTGTTTGACTTATGTGATGATGTGTTGGGATATTTGCTTCAAAAAAAAAAAAAAAAAAAAAAAACTGGGAAAATTTGGGTCGATGGGTTTTCATACCCAGACCCGTTTGCTTGCTTCTTGGTCAACGCCACAGCCGGTGGTTTTCCAGTGAGTTTCTCGCACGATACTCGTGTGATTTCTGGTGAGATTTCACACGGTATTTGTGCGATTTGCGATGAGGATCGTAGATCACGATCGTCAAGCCCAGATCAGCCTTCGCCGTCGTCGTCCACTACCCCCGGCCGTGGCCTCCAAGCGACGGCATGGTGGCTTGGGCAGCGGTTAGGGTTTACAGAGTTGATTTTGCTTAGGCCCTTCTCTTTAAAATTTGAAAATTTTGAGGGGTCTGTTTCGTAATTATTTTGGATCATTATGTAATTTTGATAAAATATTAGGGTCTTTTGTAATTATTAAAACTTTAGGGGAATTTTTTGTAATTTTACAGACTCAGGGGCCGATTTGTAATTTTAAAATTAAGGGACCTTTCTGTAATTTTATATAATCAGGGGCCGTTTTATAATTTAAAAAAAATTTCAACTCAAATTCAAATATTTTTGGCATACCTTTTATGGTTAAATAAAGTAGTCTATCATTCTAAATGGTCTAATTAAAACAAGATGTCGCCAAAGTGACCTCTCTTGTGTATATTGCTCATAAGGGATGTTGGATGTTTGTGTGTGTGTAAATTCATACGAGTATTAGCCGGCCCAAAGAAAGGTTAATACTTGGCCGAATTGCACACACACCTGTGGTGATAAACATATAACAATTATAAGGTTTTACATGTGAATAATAAGTCGATCTAAAGATAAATTTATTATTTGACATGAATTATTGTCAATGGTTGATCATTACAACAAGATTACCACTTAAAGTTAATATTGTGTGTGTAAATTCATACGGGTATTAGTCGGCCAAAAGGAAGGTTAATACTTGGCCGAATTGCACACACACTTGTAGTGGTAAACATATGACAATTATAAGGTTTTACATGTGAATAATAAGTCAATCTAAAGATAGATTTATTATTTGACATGAATTATTGTCGATGTTTGATCACTACAACAAGAGTACCGCCTACAATTAATATTACTGTCCAAAGACTTGATATTAATCTTGTGCTAGGTATCTTGAGATGGGACTTACCATTATTTGAATTGTTGATTATTGTATTTGGTTATTAAGGTGAGCATGTTTGTTTGTTTGTTTTGTTCTCTTTACGACTAGTATTTCTACTATATCTGCTAATATCAACTCTATACCCATGCTTAATGGGACCAACTTTAAGGATTGGAAAGAAAACATAGAAATTGTTCTTGGCTGCATAGATCTAGACCTTGCACTTCGGAGTGAGCAACCCACTTCTTTTACGGATGCAAGTTCTCCTAATGACAGAAAGAACTTTGAGAAGTGGGATCGCTCAAATCGCATGAGTCTTATGATCATTAAGTGCGGCATTCCGGAGGCATTTAAGGGTGTGGTATCTAAAGAGATAACCAAAGCCAAAGAGTTCCTAGCCAAAATTGAAAAGCGTTTTGCGAAAAAAGATAAGGTAGAAACAAGCGTGCTTTTGCAAAGCTTTATTTCTATGAAGTACAAAGGCAAAGGGAACATAAGGGAATACATTATGGAAATGTCTCATATTGCTTCTAAGCTTAAGGCATTGAAGCTCAAGCTGTCTGATGACTTGCTCGTGCATTTGGTATTAATATAAATTCCTACACAATATGATCATTTAAAGTCAGTTACAACTGTCAAAAGGAGAAATGGACTCTTAATGAGCTCATTTCTTACTGTGTGCAAAAGGAAAAGAGTTTGAAGCAAAACATGACTGAAAATGCTCATTTGGCTAGCATCTCTAAGGATAAGGGCAAAATGAGTGTCAGGTCTGACCGTGGTGGTGAATACTACAACAGATATGACGGTTTAGGTGAACAGCTTATATTCTGAACCGAATGCCAACTAAAGCAGCTGCAAAAACACCTTATGAGCTTTAGACAGGCAGAAAACTTAGTCTAAAGCATTTTCACATTTGGGGATGTCTAGTTGAGGCAAGGCCTTATAGGCCATATGAAAAGAAATTGGACTCCAAAACTGTAAGTAGCTATTTCATTGGCTACTCTGAGCGATATATAGGCTATAAGTTTTATGATCCCACACTTAGGTCAATTTTTGAGACGGGAACTGTAACATTTTTTGAGGATGTTAAGTTTTGGGGGAGAAATAAGGTTAGAGACATTGTCTTTAAGGAGGAATCGATTTCGATTCCCACTATCACTTTTGATCAATAAGTTTGAGGATGTTGAGTTTGGGGGGAGAAATAAGGTTAGAGACCTTGTCTTTGAGAAGGAATCGATTTCGATTCCCACTATCGCTTTTGACAATGTGCAGGTTTCTATATCTGTCATTGATCAAGAAGCGAATCCGGATCCTCAACCAGACAATATTAATCAACCCTCCATTCAAAATGAGGTAATTATTCCTGAGGAACAAACTCAACAACCTCAAGAACCAATGTCATTAAGGCGATCCACTAGAGAAAAGATAAATGCTATTCCGGACCAAGAACATGAGAAAGACATTGGAATGATGGAAAATGATTTAATCAACCTCCATCAAGACATGCAAAGTTCCAACTCTTAAAAGTGGATTGATGTCATGAACGAGGAGTATAAGTCTATGCAAGACAATAAGATTTAGGAACTTGTCCCATTACCAGAAGGTGCGAAGCCCATTGGTTGTAAATGAATTTTTTAAAACCAAAAGGGATTCGAAAGGTAATGTGAAGAGGTATAAGGCTCGTCTTGTAGCTAAAGACTTTAACCAAAAGGAAAGGATTGACTTTAAAGAGACTTTCTCTCCAGTTTCAACGAAAAACTCTTTTAAGACAATCATGGCACTTGTTGCACATTTTGACCTTGAGCTTCATCAAATGGATATCAAGACGGCATTTCTCAATGGTGACATTGACGAAACAATTTATATGGGGCCGCCAGAAAACTTTGAGTTGGGAGACCCAAAGAATATGGTCTGCAAATTGACAAAATCTATCTATGAACTCAAGCAAGCTTCCCATCAGTGGTATCACAAGTTTCATCAAGTGATTATCTCGTTTGGTTTGAGATAAACGCTATTGATAATTGTGTGTATCACAAATTCAGTGGGAGCAAGCACATATTATTGGTTTTATATGTTGATGACATACTGCTTGCCACAAATGATATAGGCATGTTGCACGAAACTAAGAGATTTCTATCAGAGAATTTTGAGATGAAAGATATAGGCATGTTACCACAAATGATATAGGCATTTTGAGATGAAAGATCACCAAATTTTGAGATGAAAGATCACCAAATTTTGAGATGAAAGATCTTGGTGACACCTTTTTTATAAGTGATCCATATACAATGAGATTGTTCTCGAGGTATTCTTGAATTATCACAAATGAGCTATATCGATAAAGTACTCAAAATGTTTGGCATTTAGGACAGCAAACCAGGTGACACCCCTGTTGCTAAAGGAGACAAGTTCAGTCTCAATCAGTGCCCTAAAATAAATAAATAAATGACCCTGAAGTTAAGGAAATGTAGAAGATTCCCTATGCATCAGTTGTAAGGAGTCTAATGTATGCTTATGTGTGTACGTGTCCGGATATTGCGTACATTGTTGGTATGTTAGGCAAATATTTAAGTAACCCTGGGATGGATCATTGGAAAGCAACCAAAGGGGTTATGAGGTATTTGTAGAGAACAAAAGATCACATGCTCACATATAAGAGATCGGATCAGTTTGAGATCATAGGGTATTCCGACTCCGATTATGCTGGATGCCATGGTAGCAGAGTTTGTAACATGTTATGAGGCATCAAACTTTAGGATATGGCTACAGAATTTTGTCACTGGGCTGTGCATTCTGGAGGGTATTAAAATACCACTCAAACTATATTGTGACAATAAGTCAGCAGTGCTATATTCCAACAACAGAAGCTCATCTGTGTCAAAGCATATTGACATTAAGTTCCTAGTTGTAAAGGTGAGAGTGCAGAGTGGACAGATATCCATAAAGCACATTGGGACAAACTCCATGATAGCGGATCTGCTTATGAAGGGATTACCACCCAAGGTCTTTCATGAGCACAGTGCTCATATGGGTGTTATTTTGTGTGAGGATATCACATTATAGTGGGAGTTTGTATTATTTTGTATTTTATTGCTTTATGTTTGATTTTGGACATACTTATGCTATGTATTTGGATATTTTTCTGATCAGAAATAAAGTATTCAGTTCATTTCACTCTGTTACATTATGTTAGGTATTGATCTCACTAAGGAATAAAGTAGGACCAGTTGGAAATAGACATGTATAGATGACACTGTATGTAATTTCCATGCTACGTATCCATGATTGATCTATGTCATTTGGTTATGTTGTTGTACGTGACCATTGATGGGTTTAGTCACACTAAATGTGACGAAAACTGTTTGATCCTATAACAGCATAATCAATAGACGAGATTGTTCGGATATACCCTAAAATTGTGATAGCAAAATTTTAGAGCTCATAAAGTCATACACATTTGTATAATTACATATGTGGCCCAGTGGGAGATTGTTGGAAAAATTCCATCATGTGGGGTCATACATGTAAATATTAAATGTGTTATGCTATCTTTGGTTAAGTCTAAATTAAAGTGATCTAATTAAGATTTAAAGTATTAAGGCTTAAGCGTATAATTATTATGGAATTAATGTGTAGATACCATAATGCTATATCTAATTTGATGAGGGGCCGAATTGGAAATAGTAAAACCTATAATAATCTAATTATTATATATTGGGGTTATGATCCCCAAATTACACGATCTTTTTCAGTTTGTCTGTATCCCCATCAATAGAGAAACAGAGAACAAATTTAGGGTTCATAAAGATCGTGATAATTTGGAAGATCACAACTCATCCACCAATATCCGACAATGGATTCAGGTACGCTTCCGCTTTCTTTTATTTCCTTTTTCTTTTGAATTGATATGGGTTATTAATATGTATTTAGGGTTTGATTAATCATGATATAGAAACATATTTAGGTTCAAATTCGGATTGATTATATGCCTATGCATATTGATTTAGTTTTAATCAAATTCTTGACACCCTCTTTATTCAACTAGTGGAAAAGGAATACTGTGGCTCATGTTCTGTTTTGGTCCATTTAACAGTTTCAGAGAAGTTCCAGTTTTGACAGGTTTTCTCAATCGATTTGGTAGGGAAGAGTTGTCTTTTGTTTGTGCTGTCTTGTGGGGGAAACCGTGTGGGTAAACCATAACGTGTTTATAAATGGTGGCCATTGGTCAGCCATCTTTGTTGTTATTTTATTTTTTTATTTTTTTTATTTAGTTCGTTTGTTTTTTTTGTAAGTTTCATATCCGAATCCACACTTCTCTATCCCCATTGAAAGGAAATTTTTGGGGGGAAATTGGAATTTGGGTGGGAATGGTGATGATTTTCATCCCCAATTTGTTATTTTGGTTTTCCTTTTTTTTTTTTTTTTTAATTAACACCTAGACATTTATGTTAAAATGTACAAAGATACTTTCAAAAAAAAATGTACAAAGATTAAGAGTGAGTGAAAAATTCTAGCACCCACATACTTAATTATGAATTTAAAAGTTAAATCATCTCATAATTAATATTATTTTTTTCTAAAAGAATTTATAAGCAGCATAACCATCTCACATAATTTTTCTATGGGTGACTCTATAACTCTATTGCTACTTAAAAAAAAAAATTATTGCTATGTTGGTTTTTTAATGAATTTTTTTTTTATATATAATTATTTAAAAGAGTCAACCGGTTCAAATCATCCCCACCGCAACCACCAAATGACCAGACAATGGTAACTTGGCATTCGAATATAACTATATAAGAAGAAAAAAAAAATGTAAAATGTAAAATATCCATACAGACAAGGACACTACAAAATATATAAAAAGATTTAATGCCAATTCTAATTGTAACTTAAATACTAAATTCAATTCAAATAAATTTATATGATGCACACAGTAAAGTAAAACAAAAAGCTTTTGAGGCCATTTTGAATTTGACCGTTCCAACTTTCTTCTAAGTTCTAACTATCCAACAAAGTTCAATATTTACTCCCGTTTTACACTTTAACTATTGACTTCACTGTTCATTCTCTACCAAAAGTTCAACTTCAATATACAATTAGAAATGGCAATGGGTCGAATTGGATACAGATACCCAAATATCCATCCTCGTATCCGTTTGAGATATATATATATCCATCCCCATTTCTAAGTAAACGGAACGGATTCGGATAATCCATTAATTAAGATATAGATATCCATCATCGCTCTGTTTATATCCGTATCCGATAAAAAAACTTTAAATTTGTATAGTTTACAAAAGAAAATTATAACTAACATATGTAACGGTACATTTTATCCTATTTAAAGAGAAACAAATGCATCCAATAAAGTTTAAATATAAAAATTAATAATAACTTATATAATTATAATTAATAATTACATAATAAATTTTTATATATTTGAAATATTAAAATTTATAATGGATCTGGATAGGGATGGATATCATCCCTATCCTCGAAAATAAAATAGATATTAGGATGATATCCATCCCGGCTCCGTCCTCGAAATAATAGTATCCATCTCTATTTTAAATAGAGCGAATTCTTACGGATATCCATATCCGTAGATAATTTTACCATCCCTAAATACAATACATACAACCTCGACATTATTTCACTACTCTTCCTATCTGGTTACAGATTTTCCGGGCAATCCTTGTCCTTGACAAGTTCCCCGAGCCTCAGGATGACAATGAAAAAAGAATCATCAGATATAAAATGATAATATGTTTCGAAACGTTTCTGCTTCAAAGAAAAACTGGACCATGGCAATCTCTTGTGAATGGTCCGTGCTAGTCCTCCAAAGATTCATGCTTACTCGTTGCACACGAAGAATGGAACCCGTGATGGCATTTGGATTCGCCAGGACAATTTCATTGTCTTAGCTCACGCAAGACATCAAGCTGTTCAAACACAAACAAAAGATGTCACCAAATGAGAAAACAAACTAGAAGGCCTGAGCTTTTTCACGCCCCCTTCGGATTCAACCCGACATTAATAGAAAGAGAGACATGAAAGCCTTCGTAATTTACTCTCATTAAGGAAACTTAGACATATCTTAGGAACACAAATTATCAATAATGAAACCAAGGGTCTCCGTATGATGATGGTTTTGGTAGAAAAAGCATTATAAGCAACATGATTCAGCTTCGGAATCAGTATAGCTTACATATTACAAGGCACACTCCAGCCACTGGAGCACCCAAATTCACCAGAGCTATTGAGATTGTGCAAAATCAAACTTGTCAATCGATCAAAAACAAAAGAACCAGAGAGGTGTATGTGAAAGATACTATAGTCAGTCCATAAACCAAAATGGTGTAAAGACTAATTGAAAAAAATATATAGTAGTACTTGTCACACAAAATACAAAAACTATATAAAAATAATTGAAAAGAGAATAATGATGAAAACAGTTTAGAAAGCGACAGGAGATGCATATTACCCGGGATTCCTCTGCTAGGCTCATGTTCTTCGGCTTCACTGCTTGTATCTGTAGAACCTCCTCCCTGATCAGAACATTCAGGGCTTCTTTCTTCTTCTTTACAACTGTTTTGGAGAGTTGTTGCATCCCCATTGTTTAAAACAGAACTTTCTGAAGCTTGTGTTTCCTCACAAGCCTGCAACCCGGGTTCTTCAGCTTCACTGCTTGTATCCGTAGAATATCCTCCCCGATCAGAAAATTCAGAGCTTCTTTCTTCTTCTTTACAACTGTTTTGGAGGGTTCTTGCATCTTCATTGTTTAAAACAGAACTTTCTGGAGCTTGAATTTCCTCACAAGCCTGCAACCCAGGTTGATCAGATGTTCCATCGGTATTTTCTGCGACAGAAGACTCTCGACTAGTTTCTTGACAGGTGTCAGGTGATTCACTGGGAGCCTTAGCAGAAGCAAGGAGGGACAGACGGCAGAGTGGGCATGTGATGTGGCTGGCGAGCCAGTGGTCGATGCAATCCATGTGAAACGCATGGCCACATGCGGGTATCTGCTGAAGCTTATCTTCTGCTTGGTAGTCCCCAAGACATACTGAGCATCTGCAATAATAATTGGTGTCTCATCCAATGATTAGAACGCTGGAAAATTGAAGGCATCAATTCTCTTATGATTTCTAGATCTACATATTGTACTCTAAGCATATTAACACTTCAAACAGGCAATCATTTGTTCTATACAAGAATACATGTGATACTGCTTTAGTTTCAGTGAGACCTAATTCAATGGACAGGCAGGAACAAGTACTAAAACACCGAGTTTTCCATGAGTACTAACAGGATTGAGAACTCATGTCACAACAAGGCACTTGGGATGCGGTAAATATCCGTCTTCGTTATAGTTCATCATATATTCTTCTTCCAGTCCTCCAAGTTGTTACATGTGAGTTGATTTGTGCCCATTTTTTAGGAGATTAGTTGATTTCAATAAGCTGAGTTTGTCAAGCCAGAGTTGTTTTCTACTGGCTTGTACTGATAATCTCCTTCTGCCCAGTTGAAATAAACACATTGAAATCAACTAATCTCCTAAAAAAATGGGCACAAATCAACTCACACGTAACATGACCACAAGTGAAGGCAAGTTTTACTGGCCCAAAGTTCATAAGAGTCATTTCTTTGGAACTTTCACTTTGATAATAATGCACTAGAAGTGATCTTTGCTCCCTCATGCTATGCATCAATTTTCCACACCTCACACGTATAATCACTTCTATTTGTCTCTATAGCATTTTATGAACTATCTAGGACGCAATGAACAAAACGTATATGCTGGAACAACAGTTATTCTTTAAATCTTAAAGATTCATATGGATAATTCTACTTACACTCACATCAAATGTGGTAATAAATATCACAATTGACACGACAAATATACTCTACATGGAGAATTAATATAACTTCATCAACATAATTGTAATGAACTAATGATAAGACTTTCTGATAATCATGCTCCCTTTGTGATGGCATTGCATAGAATGTACGAAGTGACATTGTTTACACCCTAATAGACCCAACAATATAGGCAAAAGCAATCGATCCACAAGGCCAAGATTGGTGAAAGCCAGATCTTTATCAGATTATGCAGATTATTTCAAACGCATACATGGACGAAAACTAAAAATGACTAAAGTGTACCAGAACAAATGAAGATATGGGGAGAAAATAACATGATTGACCCAGTAGTCAAGTGGTGGATATTTCCTTAATTAGACTGCTAGTAGTAGTAAAAATATGTAGTTGACTGATCTTTTACTGGCAGGAGCGGGTTGTTAAGATTTCCTCCGGTAATTTAAAATTGCACTTTGGAGAAGTAGTTCTTGTTTAGTTTATTGACTAGTTTTATGTTAATTTTCATTTTGCTCTTTCGTTTTCTGTTCATAAACCTTTTCAGCTTGAATGACAACTGTCTAAACAAAAATTTACCATGTTTTCAATCAATTAATTTAATGTTTCAACCAAATCATTTTTCATGGTTACCGAAATTATAATGATAGGGGTAGTTTGAAAGCCTTGCCTCTCCCTTCCTCCCACCCCTTATGTCCCCTTGCCTCCACTCATCCCTTGAATCTGAACATTCTGTCCAGGGATATACATCATTAACTAATTCAACTTAGAATGTCAAAGGAGATAGCTAACTTCCCAGAATTCGGTACATGTCATTTTCATTGTTCCCTTTGACATTTGAGAGCTCCATACTTAATGACCATTCACTAGGCATTCCTATGAAGGTATGAGCTACCTCAAGGTGCAGAATATTAATTAAAGAACCATTCAGTCATATTTTTTACATGCATAAATTATTGTTCTGACATAAAATCGCATTCTGGACCTTAATAAAGACCATTAAATATTTTTGTCACATTAAACCCACAGTAGTTATTCCTTTCAATAAGCAATAATAAAAACAATAATATTCCTAATTCTCTGATAAGTCAGTGATAAGATCAAAGTTAAAGCATGAAATCCTTAGACCTCCGCATTCAAGAACACTGAATTCGTTTAAGGAAATTCCATCCCTTGATGAACATATGATGTCAAAAATATCAACAAGATTCATTTTGCGCTTTGCTAATTTAGTTCACCCATGAGGCTATCAAATAACACAATCAGTTTCAAGATGGCCATTCCTTTCCTTTTTAATGAATTGTTAGCATTATAATTTATAAACTGCTCCGCTTTTCTGAAACTTGAAGAATATGGACAACCAATCAAAAACATAATAAATAGACCCTTCAGAAGCAGAGTGAAATCAAGCAAAACAATCAGTCCATTCTCACATGTACTGGTACTTAGTTGTTAGTTACATATTGATTGAATCATTTTAGTGACTTAATTCAAGTAAAAAAAAGCCTTTAAAGCTTAGATCATGATTCATGACCAACCATTGAATTTTTTTTTTTTTTTACAGTGTTTTAACATGCACTAGAACAAAAGCTTAACCACACACACAACACAAAGCAGCAATAAACAAGACACCAAAAACATTAATAAAATCTACAGAAATTAAGTCTCACTCACTGTGTGTCTCTGATAGAGAAGCTCTCCTTGTATATGATAATAGGTAACATCTCTCTCAGTTCTTTCTTCAACCCCATTTCAGCCTGCAAATGAAAACCAAAATCCAGATATAAATAAAATAAAATAAAATAAAATAAAAACAAGCATCAAATTAGATATACATACAAATATATTCATAAAAAGAAAAAAGAAAAAGACATGATCTTACTCTGGAGATGTCATTGTTGATGTCTTCCAAAGAAGTTCTCATTCTAAGAGAGGACCAATCCACTCTCCGGCGGCGAAGATAGAACAAGTAGAAGAGGAGAAGGAGGATGAAAGTGAAGAAAATTGGAACAGAGAAAATGAAAGCTTGATAGAGTTTCAATTCAGCAGAAACAGTTGAAGATGGTGTTGAAGTGTAGCTTCTAGGTGAGTCTGGATGAGTATAATAAGACATCCCATACATATTTTTAACAAAAAATCACTACAAATGAATAAATAAATAATATATATATATATATATATATATTTAAAAATCCCATAAACAAAATGCAAGTTTTGTTTTTTTAGAGCTAAAAAGAAGCAATTTTGATGAGGCTAAAATGGAAAATGATCAAATGGGTACTCTTGAATGGTTGATTTGCAGAAAAATTTGCACTAAAAGCTCAAAAAAAAAAAATGGACGTGACTACCCAGATGAGCAAAAACCAGAAATGTGTCAATAAATCTCAAAAAGAGAAAAGAAAGTGAAACAAAAGTAGAAGATTAGATCAACTAACAAGGCACCAAGAGCAGAAGTGAAGAGGTAGAGAGAGAGAGAGAGAGGGAATGTGATGTGAGTGATCTTTAACTGATACAGAGAGAGATAGATCACAAGTTTCAGACAAGTAAAAGTTGGTAGAAAGGAGAAAGGATCAAAGATTTGTGCTTTAAATAAAAACAAATAAAAGGAGAGAGAAGAGAACGGAAAACGAGAGTCTTAGAGAGTCTGAGCTTGTACCGCCAAGAACGGATAGACACGCAAGACATGATTAAGACAAAACCACATGTTTATGACGATTCATTTGCTTCTCCTACTTCCATTACTCACTTCTTCCTTTTTTTTTTTTTTTTTTTTTTTGTCAGCTTAAATCATTATTTAGCATCTTAGTTGTCAGATCCTAATTTCATTATTTATAAAATTTCGAAACCTACGTACCATATTATTCGTATATGATTTTGGATAAATAATTTGGACATACTACAATTGCTCGATTATTGTTATAGTAATACTAGACAGACAGGAGAGTTGGGTACCGGTTGACCTCCCAATCGAGTATTAACACATGACCATTTTATAAAGAATGCGAGCTATGTGACAACACTCCATATTGGAGGTTATCGATCGGTATCCAAATATTTTTAATATTAGATTATCTAAAATGTTTATCTAAAATTATACCTAAATTATACGATATGTGAGTTATCGAGATCTTGGCATTGTTAAGATCTTATCATAATATTAAGATATTGACGACTCACATTCAACATTATTGAGTAATAAAATCTTATCAACTCACCGATCATATTATTTAAACATGATTTTAGATAAATATTTTGGACAGCCTAACATTACTCTTGTTATTATTATTATCTTATATTGTAAAACGGTCATTAATGAAAACTAACAAAAAAAATACTTCACCGAAATGTCTAAACATTTATCAAATTTTGAAATGAAAATACATCAAATAAAATGATATTTTAATGGAAATATTTTTTAAAATAAAAATTATTTTGTTCAAGTATTTTCTAGATTGATGGAAAAAAATTAATATATATCATTGCGTATATGTGTGAAAAAAAAAAAAAAAAAAAACCTTGCTCAATTCATATTTCGTTGGAAAGGTGAGAAATCCCCAATCACTGTCAGTTATTAACACAAACTTGTTATACCATTGCAATTAATTCAAACGTCAGAGGAGTTAGTGTATTTATCCCTTAACTTATTTACATTTTGTTTTTCATAAAATCCAAAAACAACTTTATAATTTTGATAAAATCAAATGAGAATCAATAATCAACGATGTGAATGTATGATAGACCGATAGCAATGTTTCTTTCTTTAAAAAAAAATAAAATAAAATAAAATAAAATAAAATAAATAATCGAAACTGTTTTTGTTTGGAGAGGCCACCGGTGCACCAGCACAAATAAAATAAAATAAAATAAAATAAAATAATCGAAACTGTTTTTGTTTGGAGAGGCCACTGGTGCACCAGCACGGGCTATAATTCGTTTTAACCTATTGGACCTTAGGTGTCACGATGGCTGATATTTGTTTATCAAGAGATAATTTCACTAAAGTTTCTACTTTATAGTGAAATGTCATATATTTAAACGTTTTTAGTATACTAATAACTTAAACCCCTTATATTTTCAAAATACATCACTTTAGACCATTTGACCAAAATACTACCGGTCAACTCTAATTATATGAATGATTAATTGAGTTTTTAAAATAAATAATATTAAAATGGTTTATAAAAATAAATAAACAACAAGATTTTATTTTCTAAAAAACCAAAAAAAAATAATTATTTTTCATAAAAGATAAAAAAAAAAATAATGGATTATGAAAAATATAAAGTTAAAATAAATAATAAATTGAAATTATTTAAAAATAAATAAAAGTATTTCAAGGAAATAAAAAATAAAAAGTAAGTTTTTTTTTTAAGTAATGGACCTCCACCGTTGGATTTGAATCAATCCAATGGTGGAGATCTATTTACTTTTTTTTCTTAAATCGTTTTATTTTTTGAAATACTTTCTATTTTAAAAAAAAAAATTATAAATACTTTAAATTTATTATTTATTTTAACTTTATGTTGTTAATTTATTTTTATAAACCATTTTAATTTTTTTTTTTAACTCAATAAATTATTTTGACAAAGGTAAAATTGTACTTTTATTTATATAGCTAGAGTTGACTATTAGTATTTTGGTCAAATTGACTAAAGTGATGTATTTTTAAAAAACAAGGAATTTAAGTTGCTAATATGACAAAGATGTTTAAATAAGTGACATTTCACCAAAAAATATGAACTTTAATGAAATTACCCTTATTTTTATTAGAGCAAATTGCACTAAATCCCCTAAGGTCTGCTATTTTACACTCACAAAAAAAAAGTATCATTAAGTGACACTCACCTCCTCTACCGTTAGTCAAACTTGGTGAAATTTAACTACTAACCAATTTTGATTGTCAAAATACCAAAATGTCCCTAAAAATACTTAATTAAAAAACAAACAAAAAAAATAATTGATTTTTATAAGTGGATCTCCACCATCGATCTCAAAGATGTATGGTGTAGATCCATTTTTCTTTTTTTTACAAAAAAATTAAATAATAAAAAAAAAAAAACGAATGTTGGAGATCAAAAAAATTATTATTATTTAAGTAATGTTGTGATAACTCTCCAAATCCAAGAACCAAAAAAAAAAAAAAAAGTAAAAAGTGAAATCAATCTAGATCTAGATCCAGGTCGATGGAGGAAAGAGCTCCATTAGATAGAGCTCACCATCTCATCGGAGATAGAGACACTCTCCAATGAGATGAAGCTCACGAACAAACTCCGATGGCGCTCACGAGTGAGCTCTGGAGCACGGTGCACAATCTCGTCGGAGATAGCACTCACTGGTGATCTCTAGAGCTCAACGCTCCATCTCGTCGAAGATGGAGCTCGCGAGCTCCAATGGTAATGTTTATTTTGTTTTTTCCTTTCTTTTTTGAACAAATTTGATAACTTTTTTTGTTTTGGAATTATTTTGGTTTGTAGTTTATGTTTTGGAATTCAATTTGTGTTTGGGATTGAAAGATATTTGAGTTTGTAAGGAATTTGGGTCTGTGAAGTTGAATATTGTTTTGATTGATTATACATATCTGGTGTTGGGAGTGGAGAA
The DNA here is from genome assembly GCA_035582765.1 of Acer negundo. Classification (NCBI taxonomy): domain Eukaryota; kingdom Viridiplantae; phylum Streptophyta; class Magnoliopsida; order Sapindales; family Sapindaceae; genus Acer; species Acer negundo. Next base: position 25,974,726 of record CM069231.1, on the reverse strand, counting down.
CCAATGAAGACGAGTTTGTGAAGAACAAGATTAGTAAATATTAACAAACTGGGTTTGTTAATATTCAACAAGACTTTTAAAATTCAGACTCTAAAAATGGCTTCTGAATTCAATAAGCCAAAAGCCAGTTTCTGAAAGGCTGAAAGGCATGCCAAAGCCAGCTTCTAATTATCTCATGATTAAAAATAGTTGATACAGTACTATCACATTTTCCTTTCCTTATGTGAAATCAAATTTAGAAATTTTCAAAAAAATGTGACAATTATTTATTTATAATTTGTTTAAACCTAGATTATTATCTATTATTATTTGTACTATCATAATCAACAATTTTGGTTATAAAATAAGTTTAGCTGGATAATCATATCATTAAGAATTTAACATTTGTTTATTTAGTTAGCAAACAAAACAGAGTTCAATAACTTTGATTCTTTTTATTTTAATTTATTTTATTTGTTTTAACTAAATGATTTTTTATTTGGGTTAATACTTATTATATATGTAAGATATTAATTTTTCTTGTGCTAATTAAAACTGTACATATACATTTGATTTGATATGACTTGTTAATCAAATGTAAATTAAATATTTCTTCCAACTGAATCAATTTGATTTTCATTCTTTGAATCGATAAATATAATCAATTCACTTTGAATTGGTATTACTTGATCAAACTTGTCAATCAAATGCTCTTATCAAATTTAATCAATTTGTTAGTAGTCAATACGAACGAGATCATGTAGTCACATTTCTTGTGAACTGAAATCCAGATTGCAAAGCACATTATTCAAGTCGTTATCATTCGAAATAATAATAATAATATATTGCTAGTCGTACAAAATTTGTAAATATGAGAATTTTTCCACATGCAAGTTTAGCATATTCCTTATCATAAACTTTCTTATACATATATTATGACTAAATAACACCAACCCTTTATGAAACCTGATATGACTATTATTTATTTATGTATATTTTAATATCTAACTACATGAGTATATGCTCACAAGAAACTTTTCGAATAAGAAAAAGGTTAACAAAATCTTTAAGGTGTCCGCAACTATAGAAAATGAGATCTTCAATACTCTATATATGCTTACTTGATGATTTTTTTTTCTCTAGTAATACTTGTAAAATCAATATATATATATATATATATAGTAACTCAAATGCAAGACTACAACACAACAAAATAACAAATAAAAAGTTACCAAAATAATTTTTTTATAATTGTATTAAAGAATATATCATTTAAACATTACTTGTCTCACATTTTTAGTAGCAAAAGTACTAATTATGTTTACATAAAAAATAAAAAAAATAATAAGAAGAAGAGGCTTTTGAAAAAGAAAAAAAATGTATTGATTAAATTACCTTTAAAACAATTACTTCTGAATTTTTGTATCAAAAGAGTTTTGAGGTTTTTTTTTTTTTTAGAGATATAAAAAAGGATTATTTGTGACAAACACGAGTGTTGCTAGAATTCAACCCACTGCCACCCTTGATCCAATATTGTTGTTGAAAGAATGATAAATAGGTTTCCATTGATAGGCATTTATATATATATATTTATATATATATATATATAATACTTATCCAATCAGGACTGTTCTAACTTTTTTAATTTTAGCACGTCCAACCACAGCCATATATTCATAATATGCCAACAGTCTCACATTATATATATAGTTTTCTATTGTCAATTCGAATTAATATAAAATATATCAGTTACTTGTATGTGGATCATTGGATTTAAATGATTTGAATTGGCTGCATGCATTTGTCAAAGCATCTTTTAAATTCAATGGTCCACATATAAAGAACTGATATATTTTATATCTGTTCGAACTCACAATAGAAAGACTATATATATATATATATATATCATTTATCATTCTTACACACATTCACACACATATATGAGTAATTTTTTAATGAGGACTTTTACAATGCACACTTTAAACACATTTGATGAAATTTTATGTAATCAAATGTCTTTTGATGAGATTTTTTGTATACATCCTAAGAAAATTAAAATACACATTTGGTAAAAATTTGAAAATTTTTTGGATTTGAGAACTTTTATATATATATATATATATATATTTCCCTGTTTTTAAATGTTTTATCTTTAACAAAACGGGAAAAAAAAAGTTTTTGCACCCGAATTTTTTAATTTTTTTCCATAAATATGTTTCAATGTTTTCACCATTTTATTTTATTTCCAATTCATTTTATTTACAATTTATCTTATTTCCAATTTATTTAATTTGCAATTAGTCAATTACTAAGTTTCCAATTTCATTTATTTGTAATTACTACCTACTAAGTTTCCAATTCTCTTCCAAATTTATTTTTAACCATTTATTTCCATCAATTTTTTAACATTTTTTGTTCAAGGAATTTTACAACTCAATTTTTAAATGGCAAGTGGTGGAAGGGGTGACGGTTGTGACAATCATAGGCATTCCATTTAGATGAAAGGTAAGGGTCATATGATTGGTCGTGACTACCCCACCTATCACAAGTATTTGCAATGCCGGACATATGCTGAAGACCTAGGCCTAAACTCTCCTACTCCCCCTCTATCAATCTCATAACTCGATCCCAATAACACCCCCGCCCCCTAATTTGACAAGCCAGTCAAAAAATATGTCTGATATTAATACACCTCCGGATTTTGAATTTGATCCACCAGAATCAAAAGAGTAGGAAGATCTGATACAGAAGCAAAGTAAATCTGATCTCTTCATAAAACATATGAAGAAAATTAGGCAAGAAGATGGAAGCTATGTATTGCTTGCAATTATTGCAAAAAATTATATAAGTGGCAAAAATCTGGAGAATATGACACTTATCGAAAAGCATATTTTAACCAAACATCCAGAAGCAGAGACCAGATTAAGGTCACAATCACAAATTCCCAGGTACGCTACTCCTAAGTCCTAACCAACAATTATTTCGTTATACTGATGAACAAAATAGAGAAAAATTAGCTGGAATGGTATCATTAGAACACTTATCATTTAGTTTTGGTGAAAATGTTGGTTTTATTAATTATTGTTAATGAGCATTAAACTCTGCTGGATGTTGTGTTCCTAGAGTCAAGCTCACAGCAACACTTGAAAAGATTTATGAAAAAGAAAAAATAAAGTAAGAAAAATATTTTGAAAAATATAACGATTGTGTTTCCGTATATGCCAACATATGGAGTGACCATTGGCGATCACATTCATACTTGAGTTTCACTTGCCATTATATGAATGATGCATTGAATATTCAGAAAAGAATTCTTGCATTTAGAGTTTTTGATGATGCACATACTGCTCAGAATATTTTTAGACAACTTAGAATTATTATTGCAGAGTTTAAATTTGAAAACAAAATTTTTGCAATTGGTTTTGATAATGCTTCTAGCAATACCGCTGTTATTCTAGCTTTACTTTATTTATGCAAACTTTGTCTTGGTGGTACATTTTTTTCATCAAAGATGTGTATGTTATATTTAAAATTTATGTATTCAAAAAGGATTAGAGACTCTTGAACATTTTATTCTACCTATTAAAAAAGCCATAATGTTTTTATGGAAACATTTTTCTACAATGGAAACATTTTTCTACAATGAAAACATAGTCACCATTTTGTAAACGTGTCATTAGATTTCCTTGTAATGTTCTAACAGGTTGGAATTCTACTTATAAATTGCTTGCTAAAAGTTATGATTATAGGGATTTATTAGTTTCTTTTGTTCAATTTCATGTTAGTCACATTGATCTTTATCAAACTCATTGGGATGCTTATTACAAAGTTTTCAATTTGTTAAAAGTCTTTTATAATTCTACTAACAATTCATCTAGTGTTTATTATCCTACAACACATTTATTTATTATTGAGAGTCATAATATTGCTGGTGCCTTTGCTCATTGTGGATCCAACATAGAATTAGCGGAGTTCGTTAATGCTATGAAGGTAAAATGGTTAGAATATTTTAATGAGTTTCCAAATATTTATTTGATTATCATGGTTTTTGATCCACGTTGTAAATTAGAAAATTTGTCTTATTATCTAACTGGTTATTATTTCCCCCAAGGTTTAAAAATAGAATATGATGTTGATGCGTGTTGTAATAGAGTTAAGAAATTATTGTATGATTTATATGATGAATATGTTACAGTTTATGGATTGATGTTATACGAACACAAAATGTATTTCAGCCCCCATCATCCTCCAAATTTATGAATTTAGAGTATAGTCTGTTATAAAATATATATAAAAAAAAAAAACCAAAAAATCACAAGCTTCTTCTTCATCAAGCTCCAACAAGTATTCCGAGCTTAAATCTTATCTAAGTAACTCTTTTGAGTTTATAGAAGAAACGCCGGAGAAAAAATTTGATATCTTACAATATTGGAAAGAGCATGGAAAGTACTATCCAATCATGGCTATGATAGCCAAAAATATTTTTCAACACCAGTTTCTACGGTGGCGGTGGAACAAGAGTTCAATTCGAGGGGGAATATCCTGGATGAAAGACGTTCGTGCTTGAGTCTGAAATCACTACAAATACAAGTTTGTGCAATTGATTGGACTAATGCGCAATACAGACAACAAGAAATCGAGCAAGATGAACCGTACGAAAGATGACGAACCTGAAAGTGGAGCAATAGAGCCGAAATAACAGATGTAGATCACGACAACAATTAGTCCACATCATCACCAAACCCAACAAAAGGTAAGAGAACTACGTGAGATTTAATTCCTCAAAACTCCTCAAAAGGATACGTAGACAACTTAATTGTGGTAAAAATTAAGTGCAAGGCTAATAACTTTACATTCTTATTTTAGTTTTATTTTAATTTAATTTTGTAATTTATTTATTTTATGTTATTTTTGGGTGACCCAAACACCCAATGAAATATAATTTGTAATTTGTCATTTTGTATATATTTTAATTTAATTTTGTAATTTGTCATTTGTTTATTTTATTTTATTTTCGGATGACCCAACCCAATGAATTTTATTTTATTTTATTTTTTAATTTGTCATTTATATATTTTATTTTATTTACAATTACAAGTCTAATTTTTTTTTTATTAACAAAGGAATAAAAAAAGGTTCAGAACCGTCGATTCCTCTGGAGGCCGGTTTCGGTTCCGGTTCTGGTTCCACCAAACCTTAGAACTAGAACCATCGGTTCGGAACCGAAACCGAAACCGAAACCGAACCGAAACCATGTCATGACTACTTGGGTGTATACTGTCAGGACTAGTGTTGCCTGACATGTCTAGGCATTGTTGTTTTGAAGAAGAAAAAGAAAACACAAAAAAAAAAAAAAAAAGTTTTTGGAGGGAAGTTTCAGTATCTTTCTATTATTAAAAAAAACCGAGGTTTTTCATTTTTGTGTTTTTCTTCAGATTTCACTATTTTGTTTTTTTCTTCTGATTTCACTAGAGATGGCCATTAGACCCATATACGTGGGCACCTGCCTAAACCTAACCCTTTAGATTTGGATGTGCAAAAATACAACCCGAAGTGGGTTTAAAAAAAAAAATCCAAATCTGAACACATGAAGCCGTTTATTATTAAAAATAATTTAATAGTAAATATATTGTATATTAGAAACTTAAACTTTAAGTGAAACTTAAAAATAAAAAGAGAAATGATAAATAAATTCAATCCCTTTTGAGTTTGCTTTTAACGATGGTTAAATGCCTTTTATATACAAGCAAGAGGTGAACCTTTTATTCATGTTTTTTCAATGTGGGATTGTCTTTTTAAAAATCTAAACTTGAAATAAATTGAATATCACTCACTCTATTCTTCTCTAATATTTTTAAGCTCCTTTTAATCTTTGTATTTAAATATTTTTTATAATTAAAAATATAAAGGTCTCTTAGGACTTAGGAGACATCCGATAATTAAAAATATATATTTTTTAAATTCATGGGTTCATGGGGCATGCCTCAAAAACTCACAGGTGAAACCTGAACCCGCTTAATTTTGCAGGTTCATGGCTGGGTTTGAATGGTAAAATCCTTCACGGGTTCAGGTGTGGGTTTGGTAAAACTCGCCCGAACCCGACCCATTGTCATCTTTAGGTTTTACGTTTTTCTATCAGCTTTCATGTTTTTCACTAAAAGAAAAAAAAAAAAAAAATCTTATAGGGATATTTTCATAAGTTTGGTTATTGATTGAAATAAAATTTTATAACGTGGTTATTAACTGTTAAACTTTCGTATTTGGTTAAAAATAAATTTTGTATATTTTATGTGATCATTTTTTATAATTCTCAATATTTCCACTATTAATCATACTGTATATAATTATTTTCTTTTTAAAACTCGATTTTTATTAATTATCAATCACAAACTTCACCGCTACTAAAATATGGCTCAAATCGCCAATGACCTTTTGTCAATGTGGTGTGACTCTCCAAAATGAGACTCCACCACCATGGTTCAATGTCCAAGGCATGCATGTATATTTATATATATATATATATATATATACGGTCCCGTTCCTATCAGAGTATCCTTATATAACTTTATCAGGATATTGAATGTGAGCCACTTATTTATAAAAATGATTTGACAAGTGCATAAATACCAAGTCAAAGTATGTAAAACGAGTGGCTCATATTCAATATCCTTATATAATTCTATTAAGGTATGCTAATAAGAAAATTTCCGTATATATATATATATATATATACATATATCCATTGTCCCACCTTAAGTATAGGTGCCCTCTCCCCATTTGTGGGAGTAGTAATTTGAATTGTGCTAGTAGAGTCTAATTCTCGTAAGATCCCAGCAGTTATTGTAATTCAATACATATATATATATATATTATATATATGGCTCAAAAGTTTGACAAAGCTACTTGTATGTATATATCATGAATCTGTACCGATCCGTTTTTTTGTTTTTTGTTTTCCTTAACACACATAAAGTTTATGATTGAAAATGTGTAGTCTAGTTTAGTATAGGTAGGGCCGTAGGGTGGGCAGAGTTTATTTCGGTTCGATTTTGGATAAAACCAAACTGAACCGTAAATTTTCGATTTTCAAAAATCGAAACCAATTTAAACTAATAAAGAGCAAGTACCAGAACTATTAAAATTTAGTAAGGTTTCGATAATTAGTAAAATTTTGAATCATTTGATAATGGAATCGGTTCGGTTCCGGTTTTGGACCCATTATTTTTTTAGGTAGGTTCAAATAGAAGATTGGAATCTCTTTTGTGTTTCTAATGGCCGTTCTTCTCCCTAAAAACCAAATTAATAAAGTGAGTTCAAATAAGGAATTACAGTGTAGTTATTCTAAGGGTGGTATGTTCAAATGTTGGTATCGTAAATATAAGCTCATCTTTACCTATTAAACTTTTAAGTGTGAAGGGATATTAATTGACAAATATAATAATCTTGATTCTTAGGTATATTGATATAATAATCCACTTAAAAAGATTATCACCACCTTGAACAAAAGCTCCAGGAGACGCCAGAGAATAAAACCTTGATACTGAGAAACCAAATAAATGAAGAAGAAGAAAAGAGATTTGGAGAGCGAGAAAGAGTTGGAGTTGAAAATGTGAAATGTGTTACTAACCGAAAAGATGAAGAGAGAGTTGGAGAGAGAGACAGAGAGAGACAGAGAGTTGATTGTGGCCTAGGAAAAGAAAAAGTGACGTAAATAAAATAAAAATTAAACACAATTCTGATAAGTGATAAAGATTGAAAAGACAAATGATAAAAAATTAAAATAAAAAGTTAATAATAATGGAAAAAAAAAAAAAAAAAAAAAGTCACATGTGAGGTCCAGCTAAGAAATTACATATAAAAGTTTAATAATAAAACAAAAGAAAAACAAATAAAAGTTTGATTGCAATATTGGATTGTGAAATGTGTTTATTTGCATCTAGTGTGTACTGGAACACCGATTTTCATAACCACTTTATTAATAACCAATTACATTCTTTGAAAAGATTAGGAAAAATGTCAGATTAACAGAGGATCTAAATCCATGTTTTAATGAGATTGTAGCAAAATCATTTTCAGGAACTTTTAAGTTCTATCATAAGTTTTCGAAAAACGTTTTCCGGGTCATAAATAGAGATTTTGAGAAGTCCTAATAGAGTTGAAGAAGCAAAAGAATTGAAGCAACAAAAAAGTCCTACAACGGTCTCGTGGAAGAGGCCAAAAAGCACTTTTTGCAACCATGAATTTCACTTTCACTTTCACTGCATTAGATCAGTCCAAGGCTTCAATATCATCATCTGATTCAACTGGAGAATATTTCTGTACCAAGAACACTAAAATGTGTAAATTTAACTACTGTCTAATACAAAACGAAACCAATCGATTATAAATTTTCATTTCATGAAAGAAAGTTTGATACAAGTAAATCTAACAATGCAGAAAAGTCGGAACAAGCTTGCATAAATTTGTTCTCCTAATCATCAACATTTTTATAAATTCTTGTCTGAACCCGAAAACAAAATAGAATACAAGAAGCTTATGAAGCATGATACACGATACACGATACATGAAGATGAACACAAACACTAGGCTTGAAGTATTTTTATTTTTATTTTTTTTGGCTTTATGTACAAAAGAAGTATTATTGAGTTAGAAACAAATGACCTCTGTTCCCCGTATATGGTATGTCAAGTGTTGATCAAACATCCCTTACCTTGATCTTCAAATCTGTGAGCGAATTGAGTGGAAGTTTGGGGCTTAGAGGACCCGAGTTAAACTTGATGACCAAGATCTTGAAAACCGGTAAGAGTACTATGTAGAGTGCGGCAAAAATAAAAGGTGCCGCAACAAGCCATCCCAACAACTGCAAAGATTGTTATTAGATTTGCATTTTAGATGTAAATATCACTAAATTGAAGTAGAAGAAGGCAGAAGGACATGAACAGAAAGATAAAGTGAGGCAGAAGGACATGAAAAGAAAGATAAAGTTCACAGGTTAGGATTAGGTAGTCAGATCCTATATATTTCCAATTTTAACCACATGCTTGTACATAGAGTCATCTAGCCGATGACCTGAATAGTGAAGATCCCAAGTCTAAGTATATCAATGATTTACTATAGTGACAACAAGTGATGGTATGATCGGAGAACCCTCATATTGAGATGTCAATGAAAGAGATTAACTAAAAATGCTGTATTTGGCCACATGATAGTAATTTCTTGAACTAGGAACCAATATGTTTTTATTGTTAATACTGACCTTGCAAGAAAATTGGTATCGTACCAAAGTTTATGCCTCTATGACCAATGTTTAAAAATGCGGTTGAGGCGGCCGCCTTGATGCCAAAGCGCCTTGACTCGGCCATCTCAACTCTCTTTTGGGTCGAGGTTGCCTCAATCCCGTGAGGCGGCCTTTTAAATTGTTTTAGTAAATGTCGGCCAAATTAAAGCGTAGTTTAAATTGTTTTAGTAAATTATTTTATAGTGTAGTTTAGAGTCAATGTCGGCCACATAAGTTAAAACGACCGACATTGACTTTACTATTTTAATGTTTAAAAATGCACACTTTAACAATAAATTAGTAAAGTCAATGTCGATCTCTTTAACTTATGCGGCCAACATCATTGACTCTAAACTACACTTTAACTTGACCGACATTTACTAAAACAATTTAAAAGGCCGCCTCTCACTGACGAGACGGTTGAGTCAAGGCGCCTTGGCATCAAGGCGGCTGAGACACGCCTTGAGGCGACTACCTCAACCACATTTTGAAACATTGTTTAGAGGATGCTAAAGATGATGATGGAGGGGATGAAACCTTAGATCTTTCTTTCAAGCCACCGGACACAAATGATATTCTCTTCAATATATAGTGGTCTTTTATCACTAGGATGACATTTTGGATCAATATTTCGCACCACTAAACATTGTTATTGGCATGCACTCTTTTTTTTTTGGATCATTATATTAGTAATGTTGATTGTGGACTATTTATTAAATATTATGGATGATTTTCAATTTTAGTTTTTTTTTTCTTTTTTGAATTGAGGCCGCCTCGCTCCGCCTAAAGCATTTTTAAACACTGTCTATGACAATACAAAATATCATTCAAATCTCATAACACGAATATATTGAAGATTTCCACAAGCTCATAGACTCTCTAGAATATCTGTAACTGTACCCTTCAGATGGCATACACACATGCATCTACAGCAAATACAACAAACTAGTATTCTATAAAATATATAAATAAGAAGATTTAAAATAAATTCTCACTGGATTACATGGTAGTCAGCCCAAGATTTGCTTAAGCAGATAAACATCAAGGCTAGAGGAGGAAAACCTTTTCACCAACTTTTAAGCTAAGCAGACAGTGTTGGTATGGTAATTTATCGATTTGGCGTTACATCTGATCTCATGCTAACAGAAATTAAGTGAAAGAACCAGAAGAACCAGAAGAACCAGAAGAACCAGTACAGCGTTATTACTAATTTACTGTATATTGAAGGAAAATATGTTGAAACTCCAGTGCAAGAGTAAAACCATTATCTTAAGCTGTCTGTGTCTAACAGATTTGGTCCTAACCGTTCTTTTCAAAAGTTGTTTTTTGATGTTTAGCAAATAGGCCTTAGTCACTGGGGTTTTTCAAATATTGTTCGTTTGCATGGTATACGTCACTGTTGATGTTTTTAATTAACTTTTACAACTCAGGAATACGTTGTCTTCAATCCCCATTCCCCAGTAGGTGAAAATGGTAATCTGCAACTTAAGCCAAGTGTAAAGTCTTCACAGCTTAAAAAATGATTTTCACTAATCATAGCCCACAAATATTTCTTCGTAAAGATTATATCTACCAAACCCAAAATTCAGGCACTTAAGGACATCAGATCCATCTGCTGCACCTCACAATCTATCTCCTCCCCACACGAAACTACCGAATCTAGAACTATACTCTGATTTCTTCATCTAAAAGCTGTCTAGATCAGTACACAGTAACCTTTAAGACTTAAGGTGTTGAGACCGTTAGAAAATCTAAAAGAATTATGGAACGGCAATCCAGACCACAGATTGATGGTTTAGTGACGAGAGGCACAATTTGGGTTCCTGAATTATAAGGAAATTGATACTGTTTTGGAAAAGGACTTTAGACTATTTCTTTTATTTTTATTTTAGTTATATTGTTTTATTTATGATTTAGACTATTTTCCTATTTTAGACTAATTCTATCATAGTTAGGATAGAAGATTAATTCTAGTATAAATAAAACTATATTTTTTAGGGTTGTTATCTTTTGAATGTTTAATCAATAAAATTGATCCAGTTAGGGTTCATCTTGTTTCTTTTGAATTCAGCTTTTCTCAGTTAATTGCCTAGAATAGCTTGGGCTAGGGTTAGGTAAATTCCGTTATCTGATTCTAGAGAATCGATCGCTCAATTCTGTGAGTGATTTGATTCAAATCTATCTAACTTTGGGTACAAGTTAAGGCTTGTTGTTGGATCCTAATCAAGGTCCTCAACATAAGGCTACATATCTTTAGACTTCACAGTTTCCTACAACACTCTACAAAGAAAAAACAAGGTACTATAGTCTATCAGATCAATAATGCATCTCCCACCAGCAAGGATCAGCTACGACATGCTGCAGAACTTACAAAGCATCATCATACTTTGATTTATAGGCATCTATGATCCAGTGTAGAACAATCTTGTTAATCACCACTAAATAATGAATGCCGAAAATAAATTCTTCTATCTTGTCATTCTCTACATTCTTCCACCTATAAATCAGCATCCATTTTCACCGATTTGCCTCTATGTTTTCATGTCCCATCCAGAATATGAATTGTTTACATTTCATGTCTCCGACTCTCCGATCATCACCAATTACCAAAGCAATTGGAAGTTCAATGATTAGGGAAAAAGGGGAAATCTGGCATGCAACTGGCTAAGTTTCAAGGTGTCCATCTCAAGTTTTTCAAATTTTTTTACCCTTTTTTTTAAGTTAGAGCTGACCTTAAACATAACCAAGTATCTAAAAAAGGAGAATAGCTGCAAAATGAATTAAAGTAATTGTTCAGTTTATCACATTCTTGCTTACTCTGAAAGTTTCATTACATGTAAATAGAGAACTAAGAGCCACAGAACAGCTCAACACAAGTTGTAAAGAGTGTTAGGACTCGTGTCCTAAGAACAACAATCTGAAGTTTTCATGCAAGTCCCTCCTTTATTAATAACATACATGCTTGTGAACTACTTCAGATTGTAAAGGGGGACTTGTGAAAAAATGAGAAGATGTTTACAAGTCCCCCTTTTGTAATAACATACATGCTTGTGAACTACTTTTTATTTGTTCCTACAGAAGATATTAACCAACCAAGCCAAGACAGGTTAAGGTACTTTGATGTATGAAACAAGAATCGACAAATCTTCCAAATCATACTGCCCATTCTACGGCAGATGAGTTCCGTGAACATAATACCAATTATAATTGAAGACAAAAATAAATGTTTTGCTATATGTAGGCATTGAATGTCAGTGCATGTGTGAAAACAAGTTAAAGTCAACAACAAAAGTAAAAGAATAGGCTACTTACCGCATGGCCAATACTTATTAAGATTTCTTGTGAAGCTTGACCTGTCAAAACCTTCTTCAAAGCATCAGAAGTTAACGGAAAATGAGATCCTCCAGTGATGGTTTCACCAAATCGCAAGAAGGGCACCACCAGACTTGAAAGCAAAACATGATCACAGATATCGGATTAAAATGATGAACGCAGCTAAGCCTGTGGTGCTAAATAAATTACTCTAACAACAAATATACATTAAGTGGAACTATAAAACTTCTATTACAATCATAGTTTCATAAAAAAAATGCATCTGACTTGTCAGGCTACCGTCAAACTGAACTTAGAAAATAATATCAACACTTTCCTCTTTAAATAAAACTAACTCTATCTCCATACCAATAACAAGCACAAATGTAAAATCAATCGTGTCGAAAGCACAAAAATTACCTCAATTCTACAGGAGTAGAAACAAAATTAGCAAGCATCATACTTGCGGCGTGGCAGTTGGATTTGAGCACAGCAATAGCCATCCCACATAGGAACACAGGGACCCCTGTGAGTGTCAAATGACAAAACATTAGTGATGCTTGCTGATAATGTGCTTCTGATGAGCAGATGAAAGTGTGATTTGTTTTGTTCTGAGCTTTAACAAAAACACGAAGTCCTAGAGTTGTTTTCCGCTTTTTTCAAGTTTAAGTCATTAAAGCAGAAAACAATTAGTAAAATGTTTTTGAAAACAGTTACTGAACGAACATTTGAACTGTTTTATGAAAACGAAAACAAAACAGCCATTGAAAAACAGTACTAGACAGGGCCATAGCTTCAGCAGTGAAAACTAGTTGCATTTCAACTTCCTCAACATGCAATAAAAATTACATACGCAAAATATGTATCAATTTTAACCTTTAAAAACAGATGACTAGATGATCTGTGTCATCTAATAAGCAAATCCTGATTTATCTAGATATCCATAACATATTTATCCACTGAAAAAACTTTCATTAAATATAAAAACACATACCACAAATGGGAAACAATCCCAAAGTGAACCCAAGAGCAGTAGAGAAGGCCAATTCCTTTGGTTCTGTACCTCTGTAGCAAAAATCAACAACAAACCCAGAATCAAAATCAACCCAAGTTTACATTTTGATCAAACAAATCAGATCAAAAGAGAGAAAGATGGTACCTTTTGAGGATTTCAAGAACTGGGTCAATTACTTTTTTGTTGAACCATGGTCCCAATATCATTTTTTGTTCTTCGTTGTAAGAAAATGAAACAGAAGAGATTGAAACAAACGAACCCCTTTTGATTGAATTGAATATTGAATTCTGGGGGATAATTAAAACCCTCCTCAGACTTCCAGTGATCAGATTCCTTCCTTGAATGTTTATATTATTATTATAAGAGGGTTCATGTTGACATGTTTTCAGAGTTAGGATTTTTGTTCAGTTTCTGAGTTCTGTAGCAGACAAGAAGGAAGGTCCCCAATCAAATTAAGCCACGTCAAGATATGTAACTTGGTGGAAACTGTGTGTTGGATGTAGAGGATCGGTCCTTTGGCTGATAAAGTGTGACCGTTGGATTTGAAGTTTAGTTGGGGATCATGGATCGTGCTTGTTTGCCTTACAAACAACTTGAAGCTGTTGGTTGCGTTCACTTGTGTGTAACAACTAACATACCATACCATACCATACATGGTATGAAGAAAATAGCAAACCGTTAGATTCCATCCCATGGTCGAAGATGTATTCGAATACATATTACATATGGTATAAAAGTAAATAAATAAATAAATTGAACATCAAATTCCTAAAAATTATAATATATAAATACCAAAATAAATAAATTGAATGTCCATCTCACTCAAATTTTTCTTTAGACATGGTTGTCAAACCAAAGAAATGAATTCAATTTTTTTTTTAATATTGTGGAAAATACAGATTTATTATCTTCTAGTTTTTAATTTTGTTTATTTTTTAAACCTTTGATTTTTGTATACTTTGACTAACAATTAACCCTGTAACTATACCGTGGTTGATCTTGCTGGGACTCGGGCAAATCCTAACCCAACCCTTGTCATTTAAAAAAATGGATTCATTCTCTTATATTAAGAAGCATGCATATATCAGACAGTCCAGCATAATTTTGATATCATGTGTGGATAAAGTTAGATAGTCAAAATTCGTACCCGTGAAGAACTCTCACAAGGTGTTCATCAATCAATGGGTGGTCACCGACAAGGCATCCTCAAAACGTCCAGTAGATTGATTGACAATGTAGCCCACCTGCATCGTGCACTCAAAATTCGTAATATCCTAAACTTCACTTATAGATAATGAAACAATGACAACCGTAGCATTTGATTACATCCCTCACTAGATTATCTTTTGCCCAAACAACACAATTCTTATCCTTTCAACCTGCAGTGACCGTCCAGGTACTTTAATTTAGATTATGCTTTAGAGTTAAAGTGATTGTTGCTTGTGACTAAGCTGCAACAGAACTCAGAAGATTCTATCTAAAGATACCAGTAAAACAAAATAGAGTTAAAGCTTAATAAGGAGTGTTTTCGATGGTTGACAACCAATGAAACCATCATCACCAACTCACCTAGGCAGGTATTAATTAATCACATCCCACATAATTTTTTTGCCTACACAAACATCAACGAAAAATGCAAAAGTTTGCTGAGATACACCTCGGTTTAAGAGATAATCAATGAGTGCCTCTACGAGCTCTAAACTATCCCTCTGTTTATCATTCATGATGTCTCAAAGGCAATCACTGATTTTAGAATATAATAAATTATTAAATAAACAACTGATAGTAAGTTCTCTGTGAAAACAACAACTGTGAATGAAAAAAGAAAGAAATCACTCACTAGAAGTGCATTTTTAGACCACAAGATTAAGATAATAAAACATTGAAGAATAGGGGGAGCAAAAAGAACACTCACAACAGAAAGGATATCCTGTGCAAGCCCCTTTTCATATGACGGTGGGCCAACCTTCACATCCAGTATTACCTGCCGTACTGAGTTTGATACCAACTGAAAACAGTAAACCCAAATTATTGTCACAAACTCATCGCCAAGCTTCAAAAGAATATTCAACAAGTAGAAGAATAAAAGATGATGGTGCTACTTTTACATTTTATTCAAAACGGTAATTAGATGAAATACACCAAAAAAAAGGCCAAAGAGAGAGAGTGTTATTATGAGCAGTTGAGCACCACAACAGAAAAGGAGACATTGTGGGGAGAAAGAAAAAGAGCAACAAAGAGAATCAGGAATATACCGTCAAAGCATCTTCAATAGTAGAAATTACTTGATCGTGAGACTTCTGAACAGACCGATGTATGGCATCCAGTTCTTTTATCTACAACCACAAACTACCATATGAACTCAATCAACACACTAATAAATATCTTATAGCAGGAATTAGAATTCATCATTTATTTATTTGGTTATTTGATACGTTACGGTTACAGTATTAACAACATATATACACAGTTTGTGAGAAAGAAACAAAATAACAATAGCTACAACTTTTACCACTGAAAAAAACCTTAAAAACACAAAATTAACATGATATATAGTTATATGATTCATAGGCAAATTTGAAAAATTAGATTACATAACTAGCATATGACAGAGAAGAAGATAATCTGGAGACTATTAAAACAAAGATCTCTTCAAGTTTTGCAATATTTATACTTATTAATCATATTCAGTATGTAAAGAGACATCAACTTACATTTAGAACACCAACTTAGAATCCTAAAAGTATTTCAAACCACTAAACACAATGAACAAGAGAGCCATGTGAACAATTCTAACCTCTTTCATGCTCAAGTGCCCAACTTTAGAAGAGCTGTTTCCAGTTATCCGCTGCAAATCCCTGCCTGTGTCATGTGAAGATCAAAACTCGAAACCGCTTCATACATAACTTTAAGGTTATAACACTAAACCTTCGGTGTTTGGAAGCAAAACACATTCACTTCATAATAGATAATAAATCAGCATCCAAGTAAAAGGTTCATTTATTACAACACAAGGAATATACTTTATACAGCAAAAGTGCAAAACCTTCTTGAATAGCAGCAAATAGACACTGTTTAAACATTATAGTGAAGACAAACCCGCCCCCATATGTACCTGTCATGGAGAGCAAGCAAAACTCCATCTAAAGAGCGAGAAACATCAATCTCAACACAGTCTACTTGAGCACGAAGAGCAAACCGGTATGCAGCCATCTACAAAGGGGGAAAAAATCATAATCAAATTTACAAGTCTAATGAGAAATGAGCATCATATATTCTCCGTTTTCAATCAATTTACCACAGATGCACAGAATAAAGGGTTTCATTGTCTACGCCGATCGGAGGCAGGGCCTCATTTACTTTGTATGATTCTAAACTCAAATTGTGCTTAAATTTAAAACCCTAAACGTCCTAATGAAATAACTTCTCAATGCAATCTACTTGAGCACGAAGAGCAAAGCAATATGCAGCCATTAATGCAAGTGAAAAACAACAGAAAAAAAAAATCATAATACAAAAGACAAAAGAAAAAAGGAAACTTGGAAGAATATTTAAATGTCCAAACAGGAACAACAATCCTATATCCTCCATTCATTTTACACGGAAGAAATAAACATTTCACTGTCCTCCCAATCACGGTCCTTGTTTAAACTATTTCAGAATCAAATTTTGCTTCAATTGAGATACTAAAACAATTAAACATCCAAATTAAAGAACAACCCAGAAGCAAAAAATGAAAATCGAAGATGGGAATCTTACTGTGTTAGGTAATGCATTAGTGGAGTCACCTCCATGAGCACACACAAGAGGAGATTCTTTCAACCAACCACACTTCTTCAATTGTATCTGCACAAAATACCAAACATTATAACCACATTGACCAGAACCAGTGGATTAAATCGTAAACTAGAATTCACTCCAGATCACAACATTATAAGAATCAGATCTAGAGAGAGAGAGAGAGAGAGAGAGAGAGGTGTGTTTGGTTTGATTTACTTGGTGGAAGCGACGGAGTCTAAAGTGGAAGAAAACGGGAGGCAAGAAGGCGATGAAAACGAGTGTAGTGAGAATCAAACGAAACGATTTTTTAGAAGAAGAAGGTGGAAACAGTCTTCTAATGTTGAATTTGTTGTTCTGTCTCTGAAACAACTGTTGTTGTCTTCTTCCCAATCTCTCCATTTTTTTTTTCGCGAAGAAGAAGAAGAAGAAGAAGAAATGGAGACGGAAAAAAGTACATACTTTATGTTATGAAATGTCATTTCTAAAAAATAAACAACAAGGAATATTGCATACACTACCCGTAAGGTTATACAGTATTGTACAGAGTGGTAACTTTTGCCAAGATGATACAAATATTCACTTGACTGTGTTGACCACCGTCTTGACTAACGTCCATTTTCACGTTTGGGAGGATATGACCAAAATGCCCTTGCAACAGATAAATGCTGGTGTTAATTGATGTGATAATACAAAAATTAAATAGTTTAAAAGTAAGCAGTTGTGACAACCGACAAGTGAACCATGAAAAAAAAGAAATGACAAACGCATTATGTATACCATTTCCATTTACCTTTAAGGTTGATTTTTTAGAACCCGTTCTTTGACTTGATGGTTAGTTGGGTCCTTGAGAAATTCAACGTAACAAGTTCAAATGGTAGTAATGATAGATAGATAATGTAAAAAATATTTAAGGTTGATATTTTGACCAAATTACCCATACCAATTTAAAAGTTCTCATCTCTATCTAATAAATTTACATCATTGGTGTTACATGATCGTCAGGGGCGAACCCAGGAAAAATTAGCTACCCGGGGCTAATTTATATATATATATAAAGTATTTTTTTCCCCATTACACACTAACATTAAAAGTCAATAGTTGGATCTATTTACTTTTGTTTAGTCAAAATATTATAGTGCTTTATTAATGACTCACGAATTTTCACACTACATTTTTAAATTCGGTATGTATTGTGAAAAAAAACTTTTGTGATTTTCTTCCTCAATACACACATATATAATAAATTCGGTGCGAGATATGCAAGTCGTTGATTAAAAATAATTTTATATATATATAATTCTCGATGAATATTTGTTTATTTTTTTGAATAATAAGATGACACCAATTTGATAATGGATTACTTAAATATATGATATATATCATAAAATTTATACATAAATAATTAATTAAACTTGTAGTTAAAAAAATTATTTAAACTTTTGGATGATTTAATTATTATAGTGTTAGAAGCCATAATATTATGTATATTTTTATAACTTACTTTGAAGAATAAAATATTTATATTACACTAAATTTAGAAAATATCATATTTTTATAATATTATTAAGTTTTAGGGAATATTAGTGTAATTAACCATTTATGTATTGGATTTTTTCTTTTGGGTTGCCCGGGCTACAGCCCGGAGCAGCCCTCTGTTGTGCCCGCCTCTGATGATCGTTGCAACACAAATTCATGCCTATGTGAAGGCGTGATGGGTGAGAATTTGGTAGGTTTGTAATTGAAATTCGAGGAGAAATATTTTCCTTTTGGTTTTCCATTTCCTTTGGCTATCCATTTCTTTTCGGTTTTCTATTATTTAGGTTTAATGCTACATGGGTTGGAGCATTAACATCTACATTTTCATCAACCACACACTGCCTTTTCAAAGGAACATACTCTTCATCATCATTTGACAACTCTGCACCAGAATCCATATGAGTTACACAATTGATGTCTTCATCCTCACTAGAAATGTAAATGAAGTGTCCTAAGTAGTCATTGGGTGGATGAGTTGTCATATTTGAATTTGATGATGAATTAGTTGCTGGTTAAGAAGGTGGAAGCATTAAAACAAAAATACAACTAAAAATAAGTATAAAAACATAAGCAAATAAACTAACAAAATCTACCAGAACAATGTTTAAACACTTTGTCATGTTTGGCAAACTCTATAGTTATCAAAAGCGCACTTAGGCACAATTGTTGCGCTTGTAGTATGGCAAGGCGCGGCGACACAATGAGGTGCATGTGATCAAGCCAAAATAGATATGATTTTGGTCCCCATTTCCTTCTTTTTTCACTTGATTCTCAGGCATTTTCCCATGTTTTAACTATGTTAATAAAGTGTTTTAGGATTATTAGTGTCATAAGGGCATTTATGAAGATGGAGGAGAATTTTATATGAAAAGTGCAAAAAAGTGAAAACAAGGCACTGTCGCTGTTTTAATGTCGTTATGAAAGGCTCTGCGATAGAGAGGTGAAAACCTGATTAATTCAATCAGGTGTGATGTGCAGTGGGATGTCGCTATGAGCCATAACTGCGATAGATAAGAAGAAAGCCAATAAATCGATCAGGTCCAGTGTCGCTGTTTAGTGTCACTATGTGACCAAACAGCAACAAAATCATAAGATCTTAGATCCTATTGTCGCCTTTTAGATGTCGCCGTTGACACAACCGCGAAAATAGATGAAAATCAATCATGATAACTAGATCGAAGATTGAATAACCATCTGCCGCGGTGGCGTCGTTGTCTCTAAAACCATGAAAATCCAACCGCAACACATGCCACATCAGCATTTCTGGCAGTTATAGGACAGAATTAAGAGCCATTATAAAGCATCTTCTTCTCCATTTTGAAAGGAGTTCTTCCTAAGCAGGAAAATTTGAGATTTACATAAGCATTCTCTCTTCCATTTTTCCCTCATTCAACTTCCTCCATCTCTAATCTTGGACTACCTTTTCCATCCAAAAACTCAACACAAAATCTTGATTACTTCACATAATCATTCATCTCTTTCCATTCTTTACATTCCCTACCCTTGTCACTACCCATTAGACACATCATCATCTACCATTCTTTGCACTAGGAGCATCACAGGAATAAAGGATCAAGCACTAAAGAATGAGGCCTAAGGGTGATTTTCTAATCTATTACTTTTTTGCTTTTGATTGTAACTATATGTAACTTCCCATTCTAGGGGATTGATGTGAGGAACATTTGGATTTGGATTTTGCTTAAGCTATATTGTATTTGAATTTCTATTTATGTTTTATTCATTTGATAACTAGATTCCATGCATTATGTGATTAACTTTGTATACCACTTCTTGATTACAATCTTGCTAGGATAAATTTGTGATATAATTGATCTTGGATTGATACCCTTGATTGATTAGGAACATAGTGAATATGATAGATTGTTGGAAGGTATATCAACCACAATAATCTAACTCTTGATTTGTAACAAACCGATACCACCTTGACCCCCTCTCCTTAATCAGTTAGGCATTTTGGTAGGAAGTTGTTTAAGGTTCATAGTAATGGTCTAAACATATCTAAGACTACAAATGGTTCATAAGTATGAGATTAGTTCATTAAAGTTAGCTTGATAAGCATTGCCCATAATCCACTTGCAACTCCATCATTTCCGTAGTATTCTCTTAATTGATTACATTTCATTATCTTATCAAAGATTGTTAAGCATTCTATTTTCCCTATCATTTTGGTTACATTTACTTTACATGTCAAGTTTGATGGTTTCTCAAACCATACACTATCCAAACTAATATGTTTACCTTTTTGCATTTTAGACTAGTTAATTAATCCAACTAATTACTCTAATTCCATGTGGAATGAATCCTTTGCTTACTGTTTTACTAATCTTTATATCCTTAAGTGGATTCCTAAGTGTTTAAAACATGGTTTTCAAAAGTGAACATATAAATACATTGCTTTGTTGAGTAGAAATGGCCTCATCAGCGTGCCTAACCATTGTAGGTGCCAGGTGACGACTAAGCGCTCCTAAGAGCATCCGCAATGGGCAAGACCCAAACACAAGACCCATTATGTGCCATATCATCATTTATAGGTCTTATTTTTTTTAAAAAAAAAATGGGTCTTCCCATTTGAATCCTCTCTAAATGGGTCTCTTTTCCCTACAATGCAACTAAATTGGAAAAGATAAATTGGATCCACATTTTTTACTTTTTTCCAAACAATCATTACTCTTCTTTAAATATTATATATATATATATTAATAAATAAATTATATAATATATTTTAAATATCAACAATATCAATAATAACAAATTATAATTTATTTAAAGTAAAACAATTTATTAATTTAAAATTATTACAACCAAATTACATCAACAATAAAAATAAATATTTAAAACAAAATATTGTTTATGATCGATTACCACTACAACCACCATCACCATATTTTCTCATTATATCCATTTGTTGATGTATTAGTCAAACGGATAGTTGTTAGTATCACCCTTATGTTGTTGTTCTTTCACACCTTCCACGTAATGATACCACTTTGCAGTGTCTTTCACAATAGCCCAACATGCTTCCAATCTAAACGATTTACTATGAGTTTCTTCGAAGATGTGTTTCGTTGCAATTTCATATCAAAAAAAAAAAAAAAAAGAATTGTGAAGATGTATTACAAATTTATGTAAAACAGTATATTATATTGGAAGAAATTTAAAGTGTAACTTACATTGTCTGCTGCATTGAAATCACTAGTAAGAGTTGTTTGAACGCGCAATACGCAAACAGAATATTTATTTTGATAAAACTGAATCATTTTGAACCGAATATTCAAAGCAGATGTTGTACGAGTCATTTTGTAACCCAACATTTCTTCAAAAAATGTTTTTAATGTTTGACCACAACAAATCTCGTTTTTGATTAGTGCCAATAATCTCATCCTTAGATACGCGCAACCATGCCTTGCATAATGCTTTATCCTCGTGTGATAACTAGTTCTTGCAAAGTTCTTTGTCTTGCTGATGACAAATTTTGTTGTATCAGTGTAGTATCTTCTAGAGTGGGAATTTGTTCATTTGTCGTGAATGGAGGTGTCAAATTGAATGAGCTTGTCCCATCAGTTGGTGTGTAATCATATGGCGGAATGGATGTTTCTTAGGTGTAGCCATGTTCACTTTCATACCCATAGTTATAGTAGTTATTGTTATCCATAGAAGAATATATGTAAGTAAAAACATATAGCTCATGCTTTATTATATAAGACATGAATGCAACAGCTACAAAGGACAACATACGGCTATAACTATTTTTAAATTTTTAATTAATAAATCAATATGTACACATCATGTTTCTTTGACAAAAGTATGTCCTATACAATAATGCATAAACGACAATAAATGGCCATGTCCCAATGGTTACTCCTCTAATGACAAAAACATGTCCTATATAATAGTGCTTTCTTTGACAAAAGCATGTACACAACATGCTTACAAAAGTATTTAATTTTATTACATTTCACAACATGTACACAACATTACCAACAACTACTTTTTGAAGAACTCTATAAATATTCTTTATTATCTTATTATTCATTAACATAACACAACCATCTTATTATTATCTTATTATTTATCATTCACACTTCGCTTCATTAACACAACAAAACCATCTTATTATCATCTTCAATTTTCATCTTGTTAACAAATGGAACCATAAAATAGGTATGAGTATGGGTAAGGGATGGACTTTTTTTATGAAGAAGAGTCGATTGTGCTCCGTCAACAACGAGGGTTTCAACCTCTATATACATGAGCTGTATTAATGAGAGATCAAAATGACGGTAGACGGTATATTAATTGAGACCGAACGGAAAGCCATGATCGGATTTGGAACAACTACTTTACAGACGATTGTAAATACCAATCGAAATATTTTTGTAGACGATTTCGTATGAGGCGTTAGTTATTTCTGCGAATCCTATCGAATGTCAAAGCTCGCGATGTTTACTTCACGCAAGGGATGATTTTCTTGGTCGACCGAGTCTATCTGAATTATATAAGATGACAGCTGCAATTCGTTTACTAGTATGGCTACGTGACATATTATTGTGATGAATATTTACAAATTGGAGAGACGACGGTCATTGATAGTATGAAACATTTTTGTAACGTCGTAATTGCATTGTACAGGTCACAATATATGTGAGCACAAAACACAAAAGATGTTGCATGATTGTTACAAGAAGGAGATGCAAGAGGATTTTCTAGAATGCTCGGATCGTTAGATTGTATGCATTGGGAATGAAAGAATTGTCCCATTGCTTGGCATGGCACAGACATAGGTCATCATAATAAGCCCACTCTATTATTAGAGGCGGTTGCTTTGAAAGACTTGTGGATTTGACATGCTTTTTTGGGTATGGCCGGTTCACATAATGATTTGAATGTCCTTGAGCATTCACCATCATTTGATAATATCATCCATGGTAGACACACACCAATCAATTACGAGGTAAACGAAAACCATTATACAATGAGATATTTTCTAACTGATGGAATTTACCCTAAGTGGGCAACACTGATCCAATCAATCTCACACCTTACTAGTGCTAAAGAAAGATTGTTTGCAATGAAGCATGAGGCTACTCGCAAGGACGTGGAACGTCCATTTTGTGTTTTGCAAAGTAGATGGGTGATCACTCATAGTCCTGTTAGATATTGGAAGAAAAATGATCTTTGTAAGATCATGAAGACGCGCATTATAATGCATAACATGATAATTGAGGACGAATGACACATGAACCTTGAACCATGGGTACCATTATAAGAAGAAAACATCAAACTTCCTGCATATGCACATGACCCTGAATTTTTAGGGGCTCATATTGCATCTTGTCTTGATAGAATATGCGATAAAGGGATAAATAATACATTACAATCATATTTAATGGAGCATGTTTGGATAAATTATGGTAATGAGCCATAATACTGCTATTAATGTAACATGTTTAATTTTTTTAAATAAAATGTTATTTTATAATATGATAAGTCTAGTATTCATAATTCAAGTCTAGTAAAATTAATTAAAAAAATTAATGATTTCATTCAAATTAAAGGAAATATTGAAAGAAGGTATTCTCATCTTATGGCAAATACAACAAACACCTCTTCAGCTATTTCAAATTTAGATCATGTTAGACTTTCCTCTTCCATCTCTTGCTTCTGTTAGACGAACTCAGTCTTCCAGAATCCAAAACCTTGTAGAATATACCCATATTCCAGAATCCGCCAAAATTAATGAAACCTCTCTTCCACTGCTAAATCCCTATACTATTTTTAAGCGAAGTAAATCCCTTGCTACACGAATTGACCATCTCGTTCGTTATAGATCTTCTCCAACTAAGGAGTACATACAATCTACGGCTCTTGACAACTGCTTGGTCCCAGCCACTTCGGCTAAGTAGTATGTTGATCTCGAAATCGGTCAACCACTGATTGATCATTGGATCAAAAAAGGTTATTCTCACCTTCATATCGGAGCTGTCAGAATCATCCTCACTCTACATGGTAGAAAAGGTTTACCTGTTACTGCTCGTGTTGCTCTCCTTAACACCATCTACAAGGAATATGAGCATGCAGTTATTGGTACTTGTCTATCCACACTCCATGCTGGTAATATATCACTCACATACTGCCCTAATTTCAATATCCCTTTGAGGGATGCCAATCTCCACAACTGCCTCAAGATACAACTTCAGATCTTGGGAGCATCCATGCTACCAAATTCTTATACGGCAACTCTCCATCACCAGATCGTCTATTAGCTTCAAGATCATGCCCTGGATCTCCCCATTCCTGGCCATAATGGTGACACTATCTTCATCAAGGTTGAACGTGAAGATGAAATTCCTACCATCATCCAGATTCCAAAACAACTGCCTCGAGACAAACTTAAAGAAATCATGCCTCTCGAATGGATCACAAACTATGAGAAGGCTTTTCATAACATAATTCCTATTGTTGCTTCTAACACTAAATACATCAAGGAAGATGATGGCTCCATTAAGACGGTTTATGAACCTCTCTCCAACACAGGGTTTTCTTCCAGCTCCAGTCCTAGCGCTCCTCCTGTGTTTCAGGCACTAATGATCTAACCAGTCACAACTGAAGATGACATCCCGATCCATAACTTTAAAGCCAATGGATCTCCAATCTACACTAACAAAATCAATGGTCATTTCATTTGGGACGACGATCCCAACATGTGCGATGCTGACTGCACTTGTCATGAATGTTTACCAGATCTCACTCATGTAAACTGCATGCAAACTACATAAGCCAGATGATTTAAAAAGTCCATGGATAGGTTTGAAACCTATCAAAAGGAACCCCTTTCAATTTATGACAGAGCTTTACAAATCCTTCGATCAGAAGGTCTTTTACCTTTACCTACCGATGTTACTCCATCCTTGCCTCCACTTATACCCTGCTTTATGGCTTCTAACTACGACCAAGACTTCCCTCCTCTAGAATCAACTTCAAACCTGAAAGGAATTGGTTTTCTAGACCTTATGTTCAAACTTCTGAAGTCTTACCTGATGGTTCCCTCAAACAACCTACCCAAGCTGAACAAGTTCTTAATTAGCAAACTCACAATGCCAAAGTGCAAAATAGAGTCCTCAGCTCATTGATCAGAAGATTGACTGGGTCACACACCATGTCTCCCGACATGAGAATCAACTCCAAAGTCTCGACACAGCCTTCCGTGACATGTTTTCTGATCTTCAAACCTAGATCGCCAAACTTGACACTAATCTTCACCGTTATATCAACCATGGATATTTCGGTCCAAAATTTGATAAAAAAGAAAAAGAAATCAAACGTCTCAAAGATCAATTAGAACAGATGAACAGAGACCACTCATTCTCCACTACTCCCCAATTCGTGCCAAAACCTTACTCTTCTTCTCAGTCTTTGTTCTTTCCTATATCTCCTCCATACTCTCCTCCCTTTAGACCTTCGGACTCTTCTCAGTATTTCAAATCCACTAGTGAATTATTTCGTAAATATCCTCTTTTATCCTCTCCATTTCGGAAATCTACTTCCAAGCCCTCTTCTTCCTGACAGAGAAACAAACAGCCTGCTCCACCAATTGACCTAATACTGTATACTTCTCAGTATCATCTCCATACTTCCAACAAATCCCTTTCATCAGACGAATCAGATATTGACACCTCGTCAAATACCTCTTCCTAGTACTTCTCTGACGTTGTTGCCACAACTACCTCACAGCATTCTGATTCAACTGAAGTTGCTAATCTCACACAAGTTTTTATGGCTTCTCGAACAGATCCACAACCGTCCACCCAGACTTATGATTCCCCTGATGAATCTTCAACTAAACCTCCACCTATTATTGAAGAACCACCAGAGCACCATGTCCCCGAACAGCCTCATGGATCTAGACCTACTAACGGTCCTTGGTTTGATCTCGGAGATTTAAACCCAGACTCATGGTGTAAGAAAATTTCAGAAATGAGTGCCTGGCTTGACCTCCAAATAGCCAAATCAGAACACAATTAAGAAGCAATCCTCAGAGAATTCGTTTTCAGATTCACCGGTCTCTTCGAGATTAGTATCAAGCCCTTGGAGAATATCGACAATTACAAATTGTCCGAGCAGCCTCAACCTCTGCTGTTATAGGTATCATTTTTCAGAGAATTTTTTGGAGATCCTGACCAATTCTATAAGCAAGCTAGGCAAGATTTTTCAAGATGCGGTGATGCTCACTTAGAAAGAAAAACCTCGATTTTCATTACAAACGCATGTCTAGTAGATATCACATCCTTGGTGGTATCAATGACCAGAGTCTCAAGAATGTTTATGTGAATTCTCTCCCTACCGAGCTCCAAGATGAATTATATAGAAAGATAGATTCTTCTAAGAGACCCTTCACTGACATAACACTAGGTGAAATCCATATTTTCACCCTAAGTGCTTTGGAGAAACTTTGTGCCACTCAAAAGGTTTTCTCCAAGATGCTCAAAGAAGGAAAACGGTATGAAGCCCGATGCAAACAACCTTCGTACTAAATCAAATGCAAATCCTCAGAGCAATGCACTTGCAAAACCAAGAAAGACAAGCATTTTCGTTCTACTAAATGAAAAGGCAAGAAGAAGTTCAGATTCTTCAAGAAGAAATCTCAACGTGCATGGAATAAGTCTCAGAAATGTTTTATCTACGGACAAAATGGACATTATACCAAAAAATGTCCTAATAAAAAGGCTAAGTCTGCTGAGCTAATCCAACAACTAGCAGATGATGTTCCATCTAACGCTGATATTGAATCCATCTTCTCCAAACAAGATCATGTTGATGATAATATAACCTTTATGCTACAAGCTGCAGATTTCATCTCTACCATTTTCGATTTAGAATATTCGAGTCTCTCTGAGACTAATTCTCTTCGAGACTGACTCTCTTCTAGTCTCTTACAAGGCAACCCTAGTCTCCCACCAAGCGACGCACTTCGATGCACAACCAGGACCTCAAGTCTCAATCCAAATACTTCCTGACAAATATGCCAATCCTGTTGATGCTATTGACTATATTGACACTGGTTCCATCACAACCATGATGAATCTTAAGGTTCTTCCTCCTGATGCTTGGAAGTCTCATGTCCGATATTTTAAGGTTGCTGATAGAAAGATATTCACGACTAATCTGATTACAAAAACTAAGATTGGTCTCAAGATATTCCCATACTATACCCTTTGGACATGTGTCATTGGAACCTCATTTCTTGACAAAGATATCCTCATTGGTTGGGATGTTTATTGTCAATTCAAGTCTCTTCGGATCCTCCCCACTGGAATCAGATACAAAAGAAACTTTAAAGAATTCTCCAGTATTCCAAAGATCTTTCCCTTATCTAACATCCAACCCTCTTTCCAGACTATCCAATAGAAGCTCTTACAATTATGTACTAACAGTCATGCTGATTTCCATCACCCAAATCCTTTATGGAAAAATCCAGATTTCTTTATTAAGCTTCCTTTTAAGCTCAATAAAGATGTCAACCCGACAAAAGCCTTTCATTTTGGAATGTCTCCTTCCGACCTTCATATGGCCAATGCTGAATGTGATGAACTACTCAAGCAAGGACTCACTGAACCTACCTCTTCGCCCTGGGCATGTCAAGCTTTTTATGTTGAAAAACGAGCTGAACAACTTCGGGGAAAAAAGAGATTAGTCATTGATTACAAACCCCTCAATCTTTTTCTTAGAGATGACAAATTTCCAGTTCCTAGGACCAATACCTTATTTTCCCAACTCCCTGGTGCTACTATCTTCTCCAAGTTTGATCTCAAAGAAGTTTTCTGGCAAATTGGTATCCATCCAGATGACAGGTACAAAACCATGTTTTGTTTTCCTAACGCCCAGTATCAATGGACAGTTTTACCCTTTGGCCTAAAAACTACCCCTTCATTATTCCAGAAGGCCATCACTAGGATCTTCTATCCTATTCTCCACTCTGCCCTGATTTACATCGATGATATCTTATTGTTCTCCTCTGATGAAGATTCTCACAACCATTTCCTTCATCAATTCTATGGTCTGATCAACCAATACGGTATCATGCTCTCTGACAAAAAGAGTTCAATAGGACAAACAGATATCGATTTCCTAGGCATGCACATCTCAAATAGAAAATACCACTCAGGCCCTCACCTAGCCAGTCAACTACTAGAATTCCCTAATTCCAATTTGACTACAAAGCAAATTCAACAATTTCTTAGGTTGGTTAACTTTATCAGAGATTTCCTCCCCCACGTGACGAGATACACTTCGGTCCTTTCTGCTCTCTTAAAGAAAAATTCCCCTTTTTGGGACAGATGTCACACGGATGCTATTACTAAGCTCAAGAAGATTGCCCAATCTCCTCCAGCCCTTATTATTCCATCCACAGGCGAACTCATCCTCCAAACTGATGCTAGTGACACATGTTGGGGGGCCATTCTCATTGAAGAAAATGACGGACAAAAAAGTTACTGTGGGCATGCTAGTGGCCAATTCAAAGATGCCCAACAGTACTACCACACGATCTATAAGGAGATTTTCGCTGTCAAAAATGGAATCCAGAAATTTGATTTTCATTTCAAGACAAAAACTTTATTGTTGAAATGGACAACTAGTCCTTTTCAAAGGTCCTTGAATTTTGAAATAAGATTCCTCCCAATCCTCAACTGTTGAGACTAAATGATTGGTTTTCCAGATATGATTTCACTGTTCTACACGTGAAAGACCAACACAATATAATAGCTGATATGCTCTCTCGACCATCAGCTATTCATCTCATCACTTCCTATGGCCCTATACCTCTCATCCTCATGGCTACATCAGCATCATCCTCTTCGTTCCCAAATCCTACAATGAAGGCTTATCCACCAGAGCTGTTGGAAATAATTCCTCCTGACACACAACCTTCTCTTGCCCATATCCAAGAATTCGCTCAATCTTATTTACGAACCTATTTAGCCCAGATTCAGAGCCAAGGAATTCGATATGAATTTTCCAACAACAACAAACCATTCCTAGACCCTTTCCTAATGCCTCCCTTTTGCTTTTTCACCCCTCAGGTTTTATGGTTTCTATGGTGTATGTCTATACTCCACCATCATGTCGTTGTTTTCCCCCTCCAAGCCTTATATGGTTTTGTCCATGATCCTTCCCATAAAGATTCTCTCCTCATAACTTTCTTAACTTGGTTCAATTTCCTTTCCTATTGGTAGTCTGAACTTACCAAACTCATGGGTTATTATAATCTATGGAAACTTGATAAGGAATCTACCTCAGCAATTTCTTGCATTTGGATATTCCATCGTCCTTATCGTTTCAACCCTCATAAGGAGACTTCTTTGGACTTCAAATGTTTGCTATGAATGGCACACCACATATGATTATCCAAAGCTGTATCCTTAGAATCTCTAGATCTCATTGCTAAATTTCCTTTGTGATGTTAATGGATTTCCACCCCATCAGTGTTATATTTTCCCTGATGTCATCGGAGATCCTGTTCCAAGCTAGCATCCATTCCAAGACTCTCCAGTCCACCCACAAAACCCCATCGAGCATGACACATGGCCTTGTCACATTTGTAGAGCAGAAGATTCGGATGACGAATATCATACCACTTGCAACCTGTCCAGCCCGTGACTTTGTCTTTGCTCTATAATTATGCATGTATAACGTGTGTGTTTTATTTTCTTATGTGTAATAATTACATATGTATCACGGGTGTGCTTTATTGTGTACATATGTATCACGAGTGTGCTTTATTGTGTCGGTAGCTGTACTATTATGTTGGTCATCTTATCACTGCACTGTCCACCTTTATCTTATATGCCATGAGTTTTGCATTTCACTATAAGCTAATTTGGATGTTTCCCACCATCTTTTCTATAAAAGGAGATGATCTCTCTTTGTAAAATCATCGAAAATTAGAAATAAAATCTGTGTGTTTCAAAAATCATGAATTTCTAAGTATTCTCTCATTTTCTTCAATATTTCTTTATGAGATGATAAATAGTATGTAATAGTCCTAGTATGCTCTGTGCTTGCCTCTAATTGAGGATCCTGCACATCAGAAATGAGATTTTGATTCTTTGGCTTAAGGTCCTCAATCGTCTTTGACAAGTTGCTTTGTGAGTACCTTGTTTAGACCATGAGAAGGTCGCCAAGTGGTGAAAACATTAATACTAGAATAAGACGGTTCAAGGCTCCCTGCCACAAAATTAAAATTAAAATTATTTATAATTTTTCATTATATATATAATTATTGAAATTAATAATTATATATTTAAATTTAAATAATATATATATAAGCCCAATGATTGGGAGTTATTGGGAAGCAAATTCAAATCATTGGGCAAGACCCAAATAGAGACCTACATTTAGAACTCAATTTGGGTCTAGTATGGTGGGTCCTACAAATGAGGCTTGTTTTTTGGGTCTCATTTAGACCTGACATGGTTCCGGTTCGAACCGTGGAACCGGAACCGGTTTTTCGGTTCCGATTCCAAGGTTTATGGAACCGGATTGAAACCGATGGTTCTAAGGTTTTTTTTTTTTTTTTTTGGGCTGACTATTAGGCCCAACGGCTACCCCTTTTCTTTTTTTCTTTTTTCTTTTTCTTATCTATAACCACCCCACCCCTTCATTTTTCCTCACACCAATTTCCTCTAAATTCTCTCTAATTCTAATTTCTCTCCCAATTCCCCAACCCTCCAACACTCTCCAAGTTTCCAAGGTTTTTAATATTTATTTCATTTTGCAATTGTTTTATTTGCAATTAATTTTATTTCCAATATATTTTATTTACAATTAATTTTATTTCCAATTAATTTTATTTCCAATTTATCTTATTTCTAATTTATTTAATTTGCAATTAGTCAATTACTAAGTTTTCAATTTCATTTATTTGCAATTTATTTTATTTGCAATTACTAGTTTACTACCTACTATTATTCTTCTAAGTTTCCAATTCTCTCCCAAATTATTTTTAAATGGCAAGTGGTGGAAATGGAAGGGGTCACGGCTGTGATGATCCTAGGCGTTCGATTTTGATGAACGGTAAGGGTCATATGATCGATAATCTTGGTAGTAACGACACCACCTATCACGAGTATTTGCAACGCCGGGCTTATGCTGAAGACCTAGGCCTAGACTGTTCTACTCTCCCTTTAACAATTTCAGAACCCGATCCTAATGACACCCCCTCCCCCCCAATTTGACAAGCCAGTTCGAAAATATGCATGATAGTGATACACCTCCGAATTTTGAATTTGACCCACTGGAACCAGAAGATGAGGAAGATATGATACATAAGTAGAACAAATATGATATCTTCATCAAACATATGAAGAAAGTTAGGAACGAAGATGAAAGCTATGTAGAGGCTTGCAATTACTGCACCAAAGTATATAAGTGGACCAAATTCGGCAGATATGGCACTTATTGGAAATATATTTTAACCAAACATCCAGAAGCAGAGGCCAGATAGAGGTCACAATCACAAATTCCTAGGTACGCTACTCCTAACCAAAAATTATTTCGTTATACTGATGAACAAAATAAAGAAGAATTAACTAGAATAGTAGCAGTAGAACATTTATCATTCAGTTTTGGTGAAAGGGTTGATTTTATTAATTATTGTAGATGAGCATTAAACCCTGTTGCATGCCGTGTTCCTAAAGCCATACTTACAGCAACACTCGAAAATATTTATGAAAAAGAAAAAAGAAAGTTAGAAAAATATTTTGAAAAATATAATGGTCATGTTTCCGTATGTGCCGACATATGGAGTGACCATTGGTGATCACATTCATACTTGTGTGTCACTTGCCATTTTATGGATGATGCATGGAATATCCAGAAAAGAATTCTTGCATTTTGAGTTTTTGATGATGCACACACTGCTCAGAATATTTTTAGAATGCTTAGAATTATTTTTTCAGAGAATAAAATTGAAAACAAAATTTTTACATTTGGTTTTGATAATACTTCTAGTAATACTGCTGTTATTCCATTTTTAATTGATTTATACAAACCTTATCTTGGTGGTAAATTTTTTCATCAAAGATGTGTATGCCATGTTTTAAATTTATATGTTCAAAAAGGATTAGAAACTCTTGAACATTTTATTCTACCTATTAAAAAAGCCCTAATGTTTTTATGGAAACATTCTTCTACAATGAAATCATGGTTACCATTTTGTAAACAAAATGGTGGACGTGTCATTAGATTTCCTCGTGATGTTCCAACACGTTGGAATTCTACTTATAAATTGCTTGCTCAAAGTTATGATTATAGGGATTTATTAGTTTATTTTGTTCAATATCATGTTAGTCACATTGATCTTTATCAAACTCATTGGGATGCTTGTTACATCGTTTTCAATTTGTTAAAAGTATTTTATAATGCTACTAACAATTTATCTAATGTTTATTATCCTACAACTCATTTATTTATTCTTGAGAGTCTTAATATTGCGGGTGCATTTGCTCATTATGAATCCGACATAGAAATATCAGTAGCCGTTAATGCTATGAAGGTATAATGGTTAGATTATTATAAGGAGTTTCCAAATATTTATTTGATTGCCATGGTTTTTGATCCACGTTGTGAATTAGAACATTTGTCTTATAATCTAAATGGTTATTATGGCAACCAAGGTTTAAAAATTGAATATGATGTTGATGCGTGTTGTGATAGAATTAAGTAATTATTGTATGATTTATATGATGAATATGTTATAGTTTATGGATCCTCACTGAACTTAGATGTTACACGAACACAAACTGCATCTCAGCCCCCATAATCCTCCGAATTTATGAATTTAGGGTATAGTCTGTTATAAAATAAAAATAAAAAACCAAAAAACCAAAAAAACTAGATGTTCTTATTCCATCAGGCCCCGACAAGTATTCTGAGCTTGAATCTTATTTAAATACTTCTTTTGAGTATATAGAAGATATGCCAGGGAAAAGATTTGATATCTTACAATATTGGAAAGAGTACGGAAGGTACTATCCAATCATGGCTATGATAGCCAAAAATATTTTTTCAACACCAGTTTCTACAGTAGCGGTGGAACAAGAGTTTAGCGCTGGGGGAATATCCTGGATGAAAAGCGTTCGTGCTTGACTCCGAAAGCACTACAGATACATGTTTGTATAGATGACTGGATGAAAGCTCAATATAGACAATAAGAAATCGAGCAATAAGCAACGTGCGATTTCTTCAAAGATGACGAATCTGAAACTGGAACAACGAAGTCGGAATAGTAGATCTGCATATGCGGATCACGTCGACACGTCATTACGACAACAATTAGTCCACGACTCCACGTCATCACCAAACCTGCAATAAAAGGTAAGAGAACTACGTGGCCTTTGATTACTCTAAACCCCCCAAGATGATACGTATACAACTTAATTGTGGTAATAATTAAGTGCAAGGCAAATAACTTTACAATTGTTTTAATTTTAATTTTAATTTAATTTTTTAATTTGTCATTTTGTTTAGTTTTATTTTAATTTAATTTTATAATTTGTCATTTGTTTATTTTATTTTATTTTCGGGTGACCTAACCCAATGAATTTTATTTTATTTTATTTTGTAATTTGTCAGTTATATATTTTATTTTATTTACAATTACAACTTACAAGTTTCATTTTTTTTTAATTAACCAGAAGAAAATATATAAATAACAAATTACAAAATTGGAACCGCCGGTTTGGAACCGAAACAGAACCAGAACCGAACCGCCGGTTTGGAACCGAAACAGAACTAGAACCGTGTCACCTCTAGTCTCATTATGTCCTAGTGTGCCCTCCCATTAGATTCACTTAAAAGTGGCTCTTCTAAAATGGGTCTCTTTTGAACCCTATTGTGGATGCTCTAATTAGCATGACATTTGTGAAAAAAATAAAAAAATAAAATAAAAAAATAAAAAAACGACTTATACACGTGGTGTTTTGAGGGAAAAAAAAACCTAAATTCCTTAACACATCTCTTTTGCCACCTTAAGCCCAATGCCTTTGCCCTTCTCCAACAGCTCTCATCAATCATTTCTCTTCCAAGGCTCCAACGACTCTCTCCTCTACTCAAAAGCTTCTCCAACAGCTCTTTCTTCTCCCTTGACAACAAGTAAAGTTCTTTTATTTTCCATCCTTCTTCATTTTCTCTCCTTCACCATACGGTACCACCCATGTTTTTTTTTTTCTCTATTTTTTGTCTTCTCCATTTTTCTTTTATACTTCTTCTTGGAATTTTGCTTCTTTTTGAATTGAAAATACACTTAAAGTGTTCTCATATAATGTCTAATAAACCTAGAAGGAGGTGGATAGGTTTTAACCAAATTAATCGCCAACTTTTCAGTTAATCAATATTAATCACAAACACCCCTATTGTCTAACACAAGCCATCATTGTAAGATAAGTGCGGAATATAATAGCAATGACACAATGATTTGTTTTACGTGAGAAAACTCCAAAAGGGTAATAAAAAAAAATAAAAAAAAAAACAAAAAAAAAAAAACTCATGGGCCTAATTGCCAATTGAACCCTCAAATCCATTATTTACAAAAACGATTACAATCTAGATTGACCAAATCACACCTAATCGATTACTAATCCGTCTTTGCTACCCTCAAGCCTTTAATAATGATTTTAGGCTCTTGCTTGTAAACTAACCATGGTAAATACAAGACTTAACTCTCAATAAAAGAGAAATGCAACATAATGTGAATATGCATAAATGTTAGGTTAACACATTTAATGCTTATCTAGCCATGGATGAAAAAGTCAAACAATCCTAGATATCATGTTGCTATATGACATACATACAACTTAGCTATATGAGCAAATAGAACCCTAGATGCAATAGCTATCACAATACAAAACCGAACAATCAACACAAAAATCTAAACATGTAGATAAAAATCAAATCTTGATGCAAATCAAGTCATAAAGGAGATATTTTGTTAAGTAAGAACACAAGAATGGATGAAGATGATGTTCTACTTACCAACTCATGTGTATTGAAGAAGACCATGAAGAACACAACCTAGATGATGCTACATAATGTGTGAATCATGAATGGATGATGGGTGTTTGAGTTTTGGTTAAGAAAAATCAAATCTTGGTAGCTTTTCTTTGAAGACACTCTTAGACTTTCTAAAAACTGTATTGAGCTTTTGAAACGATATAGAGAGAAAGATATATAAATATATATATATATATGGAAATTTTCCTATGAGGATGCACTGATAGAATTATATAAGGACATTGAACGTGAGCCACTCGTTTTATATACTTTGATTTGGTATGTATGCACTTGTCAAATCACTTTTATAAATGAGTGGCTCACATTCAATATCTTGATAAAGTTATATAAGGATGCCCTGATAGGAATGAGACCGTATATATATATATATATATATATGAGAGCCAAACCAAATAGCGCCATTTTTAAAAACAAAGGTTGATACTGGACGTTGCGCAGGTCTAGTGCAAGGACCCATGCACTGGAACTGGAAAGATACCAGAAGTACTTCTCTGGTGACTGTGCGGGTAAGGACTTGCACAACACCTGCACTCCGGGAGATAGAAATCACCGGTTTGGTGACTATACGGGTATAGATCCGCACAACCACACATCGAGAGCTAGAAAACAACCCTAGTGTAGTACACAGGTGTAATGCAGGTATGGACCCGCGCACTACTAGCACACTAGGACCAACTCTAGTGGACACTCATCATGTTAAACACACACACCATCGTGCGACGTAGACATTTCCGATCAAGTATTGGGAAATGAATAACAATATTCAATACCACACTTAGATTTAACAACAAATTGAACGTGTGAGAAGTGAAGAACACACACAAATGAGAATGGAAACACAAATGCAAGATGAGTAAAACATTCATGAAAAGTGTGTGTGCAACTAATCTCTTCAATTAAGAGTCAAGACAAGTTATCTACCTTCCTTGAAGCACTTGATGTCCACAATGAGGTCCAATAGCATTTGAAGAGAATTCTTCGAATCTAAGGGCGCGTCCTGTAAGTGTTTTTCATTTGTATTTTTTAAAAATGAAAATGAAAATGAAAATGAAAACAGTGTTTTTGGTTTTTGTTTTGAATTTTGAAAACGCATCTGGTAGCATATGTTAAAAACTGTATTCTAAATATGAAAACGCGTCTAGTAGATTATCCGAAAATGTCAACAAAAAAATATAATATTAAGTTGCATTTTTTTTTACATTATAATAAAAAATTATTGAACAATTTGATTGAATAATTGGCTCATGCAATATTTCTATTGTAATTTATAAACTTGAATAAAAAAAGAGATCAAAAATCATAATCAACCAATCTAATTAAAATAACAGTAAAGATCGAAAACAATATGGTGTTGAAAGAAATTTACAGAATTGCAGAGTTGATTTCTTTTTTTTATCATGGTTAATTTTATGATTATTGATATAATTATGAATGAAAAACAAATTCATAAAACAAAATTCACAAAATTCACAAACGTCCATACTTGACTTTTTTGCATCTCTTCTCTTCTCGACATCTAGCATCACTTCAACATAAAAAATGGCTCAACTTTTTCTTCTTTAATTGATCTTATCATATGCTTTTTCTAGGTATAGCCATGGCCAAACAAACCACCCAACAACCCATTGTCCACACTAAAGCAACACCAATCTCGAACCCATCAACACCTAGATCTTCGATAAGAAAACTTGAGAAGTGCCAACAAAAAAGTTTTCAAGTGAAGAAGAAGAAGAGAAGCCGATCTGAAGAAAATTTGAAAAAGAAGTCAATCAAATAAAAGCCGTCGATCAGCTCTTGGAGGAGCAGATCAACGGCTCCAAAGCCGGAGGACGTTCACCTCCTCCAGCATCGGCTCATGGAGAAAAAGAAGAAACTTAAAAAGAAGAAGAAGATGAAGAGGAGGAGGAGGAGAGAAGAAGATAAGAAGAACTGAAGAAGAACACACCTGTGACTCTATGAGTGATGAACAAAAATAAATAAAAAAGTGTGAAAAAAATGAGTTATAAAAACAAAATGAAAAACACAAAAGACATCTAAAAGTTGTTTTTCAAAATTTTCAATTTTAATACTGGTTTTGTTTTTCATTTTGTTTTTGTTTTTTGAAAACAAAATAAAAAACGGTTAACTAACGCGTTTTTAAAATCATTTTTCGAAAATGAAAAAAAAAAAATACCCTTTTTTTGGGTTGCCGGATAACCCCTAAGATACCCTTACAATTTTAAACCCCATTATGATTTTGTCAACGAAATAAGCCAATCAAAAAGTGAGACCTTTACATGAATGAATATAAATATACGTGACATATGTTGTCACATATACGACATTAATTAATGTTGTTTTAATTGTTGCTGTTTGTATATATAAATATATTTATAATTGTTTGTTGGCATCATATATATATATATATATATATATATAAATAAAATGTTGTTTGTTGTCACATATATATTTGTAATTGTTGCTGTTTTTTTTGTTTTTTTTTTGTTTTTTTTACATGTATAATATATGATAAATTGATAATGTTGTTTTTTCCATGTTGAAGTCTGCATGTTCACCATGTCACATATTTATAATTGTTGTCGTCACATATATATTTATAATTGTGATTTATAAAGTGTGAAATGTGAATTATATGTTGCATTGTTGTTGTTTTTTTTTTATGTTTACAATTTACATGTTACATTATAATTTTTGCTGCTTTTATTAAGAGAATTAATATTGAATGCATTTTCTTTTTTGTTTTTGTTTTTAATTGTGATTAAAGGTTGTTGACGATGATTTCTGGTAGGTAGAAAATTAACCGGTCAACAAACTAATGAGTATCAAAGTATGACCTGTCAAGAAAACAAAGAGAAGGAAAGTAGAATAAAGAGAAATAACATAGAGATTTTATGTGGTATAGCCCCAAAGATGGGGAAACATCCACGGTTGCCGGCAACAGCGGGTAAAAGGTTTCACTATGAAATATTGGTTTACACACTTTGCTCTCTATCTCTCTTGTAAGCTTAAATTGCTTATGATTTGTTATAATGAATACATGGTTGTATTTATATGGTTCGTCCTATGGTTGCCCTAGTTCTTGTTGTACAAGCAATAGATTCATTAATTAGTATCTTGCTGAGATTTTGGTAAAGTAAACCGATTAGGACTCTTTCCTGATTGGCTTTGATTGTCTTTGATTTGTTGCCTGATCAGGACTTTAGTATCTTTGAAGAATATATGTTTGTTTCCTTATTGGACTGTGATTCTCAGTTTCCATATTTGGGTAGATCTCCCAATCCCTCACCATGGCTTAGTAGAACTGGAAACCTTCTTATTCGGACGAGAAGATTTTACCGAGTAGAGATCTTCGGCGAGTTGAATTCTTTCTTATTTGGACTTCTTGCCTGATTTTGTTTACTTGGCGTGTAAGTACCTAACTTCATTGATGGATCTTGTGACATGGCTAGCTTTGATGACGTGTTCCCTGACTGGTTGATTTTTACCAATGTGGCATGGTTGCTCTTTAGATATTTTAGCTCTTTTCAAGTGACACGTCACTTGAACAAAATTCACATATAACAAATGTATAAATGTTGAGCCAAAGATCGAAGTCAGATAATGCATGTGATCATTTTGAATGCCATATTCCTGGTGATAAAAATACCAAATTTTGTGATAAACAGTCTAAATGAGGCATAATTCATGTGAAACAAGATCTAGTTGGTAGGCGGATAAACGTTACAGCATGAATATATTGTCCGTCATCTATACAACAAGAAGTTCGAGAATATATGAACAACAACAAGAAGAATAAACGTGAGCGAAATATTTACCCGATAGATGATGATTTTGTTTGGGTATAAAGGATGATAATGATGATGATGATGATGATAATAATAATGTGGCCCATAATACAAGTCACAAAAGAACTAAAAGTTAATTACAGTGTGTTCAATATTAATCTAGGAGGGGTGTTGAATAGATTTTAACAAATTTTACCCAATTTTCGTGTATGATCAAGATTACAAAAATACCCCTAACTAGTCAATATAATATAGCAAGTGTAATATGATGCGGAATTTAAATAACACTTGATATATATGTGGAAACCCAACCACTGGGAAAAACCACGGGCTGTTAAGTTTGCCAAACTCGAACCTCGAAACCACTAATTGAAATGGAGTTTACAACCTATGTAGACCTCGTCAAACACTACAATCGATAACCCCCACTTCTACCTGCAGGCCATTAAAAGTGGTTCTAATCCAATTTACTTATGGCCTAAGCAATCTTAGCCACAAGTCTTACTTCTCAATGAAGAGATAATAAAACCTAAGTGAATATATGATGATATTCAATGTGCAAATAAAGCTAGGTAACTTTAGATACTTATCTAGGATGATGAAATAACAATTAATACCTTTCAACAAGGTTTGTCCATCAGGCTTTAGGATTGAGCAATCATTTTTGCTAAACAAGATGGAATATCCTTCATCATTAAGATGAGAAATGCTTATCAAATTGGCCTTTAAGCCATTAACAAATAAAACATTGGACAATGAGGGTAATTCGGGAATGGAAATGGTTCTTTTCCCTATGACTCTCTTTTTGGATCCATCACCAAAGGTGACACATCCTCCTTCCTCCATGACAAGAGTCTTAAAAAAAACTCTTGTTTCCTATCATGTGCCTAGAACAGCCACTATCTAAATACCAAAAATTAGAAGAATTGGCCTTCAAGGCTATTTGAGCAACATGACAAACATTTTCATTCTTCTAATCCACATAGAAACAATATTTGCTTTCCTGGTGGTCTTTGGTACATGGACTCTATATGTTCTAGGATCATGCAAATCAATTTTCTCATTCCTAGGAACATGTATCATGACTCTTTTTTTTTTCTTCTCAATCATATATCTAGTTTTACACGTTTTAATGTATCGAAAACACTCTGGTCTAATATGACCATCAAAACTGTAAAAATTTCATGTAGGGATAAAGTTAGGGATCATACCATAACCTTGTGCTTGCATTGGAACATTCCCATGTCATTGTGGTTGAATTGATTCAATGTATC
Organism: Acer negundo; assembly: GCA_035582765.1. NCBI lineage: Eukaryota > Viridiplantae > Streptophyta > Magnoliopsida > Sapindales > Sapindaceae > Acer > Acer negundo. Next base: position 25,933,680 of record CM069231.1, on the reverse strand, counting down.
TTGGTTGTTAAACCGGTATAGGTTGCTTCCTTGCTTAAGGTTGCATGATTGGTCTCTTTCCTTTGTTGTGAGCCATTTGTTAAGAAAAGTTAACTTGAGGAGCTCTTAAGGGTTGAGCTTGTGGTTGTCTTCTTGGAGTCACCTTCACTTATTCACTATGTGAACATTGTCCTAGATCAATCTTCTTTCTAGGAGTTTGCACCGGTGAGGCTTCTTTATTGCTCAAAGACTTGACAAATATGGTCTTATTGGGAGTGGAGGTCTTCTTGCCATCTTCGAACCCAAGACCTCTCTTGTCACTAGGACTCTTTCCAACACCTAGGATATGGTCAAGTTTTTCGATACTAGTAGACGTCCTAGTCATTGACTTTTTAGCTTCTTCAAGCTCCCTCTTAAAGCCGTCTTCATTCCTCTTAGATACATCTAACTCCTCTCTTAACTTATCTTGAATTTTCTTTTCTCTTTCCACTTGTTCACTTAAGTGGTCATTATGTGTTGAAAGCTCTAGATTTTCTTCCTCTAATATCCTTAGTTTTCTTTTGTTCTTCATCATTGAGCTTTCATACTTGACTATATAGTCATGAACATCCATATTCTCTATGTAAGGTCTCATTTATTTGATTGGCTTATTTCATGGACAAACCACATGTTGGGGTTTGAATGTAAGGGTAGTTTAGGTGTTTGAGATTCAAGATCAAAGTCCCTTTCAAGACTTTAAGAGATCAAGCACTTCAAAGGTAAATTTCTAAGTGCTTACTTGCTTTGAAGAGATAGTTGCACACACCCACAACCCATGCATATGCCTTTTCTTGTATGTTGTGTGTGTTTATATTGCGTGCATTAATGTTCATTAATCTCTCTTCTTGCATGTTTAATTGTTTGCATCTTGCTAGTTAAATGCCATAACATGTTAGGCATTAGGATGGATTCACTTCACTCACACACTTGCACCTATTGCATGATCTATGTGTGAGAAGCTGCATAAGAAGGCATTGACCTTCTCTGCCGTGGTTGGATAACCGCAGCATGCTAGCGACAAAGATGTCCCTTCTCTGCCACGGTTGAAATGCCGCGATTGGATCAATCGCGACACACAGGCGACAGAGATACATTATCTGTGCCGCGGTTGAAGTGCGTTTGCTTTGCATGAAAGTCCAAAACGCTGCAGTTTTGTTTGGAGCCTATAAATATCCCACTTTCATTTTAGGTCAGCCCCAAGAATTCCAAAAGCATATTTTTCTGTTAGAACACTTTTTAAGAGCCAAAAATCATCAAGAACTCACCTTTAATCACTCAAAGCATTTCCTTTTTGCATCAAACTTCATATTGCATCATCTATGCTCACATAGAGTGCATCCATGCATGGTTTTGCATCATCACATCTTGCTTGGTAAGAATCTCACTAATTTTATATAATTTTAGTGTCTTTCTTAACAAGTCATCTCTTTATTAACTTGTATGTTTTTAGATCATATGCTAAATACAAGATAGAGATTGTTTGTGATGAATTGATTGAGTGTTGTATTGTGATAGCTATCTAGGTTTTCATAATCTATGTTTAGCTAAGCTTTTTGACATGTCATATAGCTATTGATATCTAGGTTTGCATTAATTGCTATTCATCATCCTAGATAAGCATCTAAGGTTACCTAGCTTTATTTGCTCTTTGGATATCATCATATATTCACATAGGTTTTATTATCTCTTCATTGAGAAGTAAGTCTTGTGTTGCTACCAGGATTAGGTAGGTGTAAATCACAAGAAATTGGACTAGGTTCACTCATACCGGGATTAGGTAGGTGTGTGATTATTGACCGGGATTAGGTGGTAATCGTTATCACATTTAGTGGATTTAAGGTTCGAGTGTGGCGCACTTACTAGCCCATGGTTTTTCCCGTGAAGGTTTCCATGTAAATATCTTGTGTCATTTACAATTCCGCACTTTATACACTTGATATATTATTATGACTAGCTAGAGGTATTTTCTTCAATTTGACTTATAATGAAAATTAGGAAAAATCGGATAAAATCTATTCACCCCACATCTAGATTAATATTAGGAACACCTTAATTTGTTTCACTCTACATTTCCTTTTGTAGAGTTAGATGAAGAGTCATCTTAACTTGAGTCATTTTCCCTTTGACTCTTTTCCTCTTCTTCAGTAGATCATTTGCTCTTGTGGTAGGAGGCAAAGGCTATGAAGTTAGAAATTTCATCTTCATCATCCGAAAACTTATCTCCTTTATTGGAGTCATCACTTCCACTACAAGTGGCGACCATCACTTTTCCCTTCTTGTTCTTCAAATTCCCACAATCGGGTGCAATGTGTCCTATACCGCCACACTCATAGCATCAGATCCCTTTCTTTTTGCTCTTCTCTTGCCTAGGCTCAAACTTCTTAAAGGGAGTCTTTTTCTTCAAGTCTTGGCCTTTGAATCCAAAACCCTTATTCTCGAACTTGACGAACTTCTTGAATCTTCTTAGTAACAAAGTCATATCTTCATTCGAGTCATCCTTATTCTCCTTCTCAACTTTGGAGGCTTTCAAAGCAATTCCCTTTTGCTTTTTAGGAGGTGTGGAAGTATGACCTTTTCTAGACTCTTAAGCTAGAAGTCTCTCAATCACCTCACTTGGCTTCATATCCTTGTAGTTGCTATTCTCTTATAAAGCCGTTACCTTGGACTCAAACCTCTTGGGAAGTGATCTCTTAATCTTTTGCTTGATCCTTCTATCCGAGTAAGGGTTACTAAGTTAATTACTTTGATTGACTATGTCCATCAACTTGATCTCGAAGTCGTTGAAGCACTCATTCTCCTCTATCTTGAGCATCTCAAATTGAGTTTGGAGGACTTGAAGCTTCAAGTCCTTAACCATTTCAGTTCCCTCATGTGCAACTTTTAGGATGTCCCATGCCTCATTAGCTATCCTAGTGTTTTGAATCAATTTATATTGATTTTTGTCCATCGCATATAGGATGACATGCATCGCCTTCCTATTCCATTTTGATACATCAAACTCTTGCGCGTTCCATTGCGCCTTAGGCTTGAGAACATCTTCTCCTCCACCCGTAGGAGTCAACATCGGTGATGTGTAGACGTCTTCAACCGCCATCAATGCACTATCATGGATTTGGCAAAATACGACTCCATCTTGCCTTTCCAAAAGGCATAATTCAACCTAGTGAATAGGGGAGTTCTCGTGCTCGAAGCACCCTCATTGCCACCACCATTTCCACCGCTTCCACTCATAGTATTTATGAATAAATGAAATGAATGCAAATGTATGAATGATCAAAAAACACACAAAATGCAAAACACACCAAAATGAGCAAGGATCACCTAAGTATATCTAGGAACCCGTTCTGATACCAATTGAAAGTTAATTACGGTGTGTTCAATATTAATCTAGGGGGGCTGAATAGATTTTAACAAAATTTACCCAATTTTCGTGTATGATCAAGATTACGAAAATACCCTTAACTAGTCAATATAATATAACAAGTGTAATATGATGCGGAATTTAAATAACACTTGATATATACGTGGAAACCCAATAACTGGGAAAAATCACGGGCTGTTAAGTTTGCCACACCCGAACCTCGAAACCACTAATTGAAATAGAGTTTACAACCTATATAGACCTTGTCAAATACTACGGTCAACAACCCCCCACTTCTATCCGCGAGCCTTTAAAAGTGGTGATAGTCCAATTTGCTTATGGCTTAAGCAATCTTAGCCGCAAGTCTTACTTCTCAATGAAGAGATATTAAAACCTAAGTGAATATATGATGATATTCAATGTGCAAATAAAGCTAGGTAACCTTAGATGCTTATCTAGGATGATGAAATAGCAATTAATACAATCCTAGATATCAATAGTTAAATGACATGTCATAAAGCTTAGCTAATCATAGATTAAGCAAACCTAGATAGCTATCACAATACAACACTCAATCATGTCAACACAACAATCTCTATTTTGAATACTATAATTTAATCTAAGAACATGCAAGTAAATCAAGAGATGTCTTAATATGAAAAATACTAAAATTAGATGAAATTAGTGAAGAACATACCAAGGGATGTGTGATGACCAAAACCCATGCAAGCAAGCATCCTAACTAAGTTAGATAATGCTAGATGATATTTTGATGCATATGAAAATGGTTTTGAGTGTTTAAAGGTGAGTTCTTGATTTGATTTGCTCTCAAATTCTCTCTTTTAAGCTTTAGGGTTCTTGGTGTGAAAGAACTCAATTCAAAGAATGAGAAAGTGGTATATTTATAGACATCAAGAACAGGGCATGTGAAAAGACAAGTTTGCCCTTGAAATCACCGTTCGGCAGTTTCATTTGGAGGTTTTAAAACCGTAGATAAAACCGCCGAGTTGAATCCCGTGAAACAGGGGATCATCAGCGGTCGCATTTGGCGGTTTCAAAACCACCGATCATGACTGTAGAATTAAACCGACCTAAAATATCTATAAGGTATGAACGACGGTTTCATTCGGAGGTTTCAAAACCGCCGATTAAACTGCCGAATTGAGATAGATATTTTTTCAATCAGGTCTCAAACGGCGGTTTCGAAAACAGAGGTCAGGCCGTTGATCGTAACCGCAGAACTAATCTAGAGACCTTTGGAGCCAAACGACGGTTTCATTCGGCGGTCATGGCCGCCGATCAAACCACCGTTTCACCAAAATTGGTGAAACCAAAGGAGAAACCAAGGGCATTCTCCGAAGGTGATCTTCGCACTAACCAAACACATTATCGTGTACGGACGTTTCCGAACTATGTTCGTAAAACGAATTACTAGACACACTAAATATACAACAAGATATAACAACCATGTGCAAGTGAGACAATATGACTTGTGAAGAGTATGCACACAAATGCAAGAATGCTTAGTGTGTGTTTGTGTGTGCAACTAGATCTCTTTAAAGAAAAATAAGCACTCAAGATATACCTTTGGAGTTCTTGTCACTTTGAGGTCTTGAAACGGGTATTTGAGCTTAATCCTCATTCACATAAACTACCCTTACAATTCAAACCCCAATTGTGGTTTGTCCACGAAATAATAAACAAATGGGAACCTTACAAGAACAATCACATTTAATGGAGCTGGTAGCATAAAATGACAAAACAAAAGGGTCCGATGGATGTGTACTTCACCCCTGATCCAGAAATTAGTGCGTGGAAAAATTAAGGATAACATCCAAGATTGGATGAAAATGACGCCCTGAAAAAATAGTTAAGAGGTTGAGGTTTTGTAAGATAGAGGTATGATGCCAGAATTCTTTTCAATATTGTCAACTATGATAGCTTTAAAGTGTTTTGTGAGACGATGAGACAATATGGTATGAGTATCAAATCACCTAGTTTTTATGAAGCCAAGGTTCCCCTTCTCAAACAGGAGGTGGAAAACACCCGTAGTGTAATGAATGACCAAGAGGATATGTGAGCAAAACATGAATGTTCTATCTTGTTAGATGGTTGGGATAATAAGAGAGAAAAGAAATTGATTAAATTCTTAATCAATTGTCCTAAAAGTAGCATGTTTATTGAGTCAATGGATACTTCGACATATGCAAGGACTGGTGAGAAGTTGTTTGAGCTGCTTATTTTAATTTTGCATTATACTTATTAATATATCTACCTTTGAAAGTATTGATATGTACAAATGTATTTGTTTTCCATTGCAGGGAAATTATTAGAGGTCAAATATCCCACATTGTTTTTGACACCATATGCTGATCCTTGCTTAAACTTGAAATTGGAAGATATTTTCAAGTTGCCTAAATATGAAGAAAACATTTGTGATGGCTATGATGGTGAATAGTTACGTTTACAACCACTCTGGTTTTTTAAACTTATTGAGTAAGTTAACCAACAAGAATGAGTTTCTTAGGCCTCCAAAACACGGTTTGCAATTGCCTTTATAACATTAGCTAAGATGTATAGTTAAAGATGTTTAACTATGACAAGTGGCTTGGTAACAAGTGAGCTAAAGAAGTAGGGGCCAAAAAATTGTGGAAGTGATATTAATGACTTCATTTTGGAATCCTGTGGTGTTTTCCCTGAAAGTATCTATACCTCTTGTATGTGTACTTTGCTTGGTGGATGGTAAGGAAAAGGCCCCAATGAGATATATCTATGAGGCTATGGATAGGGCAAATTAAGCTATTGCCAACTCTTTTGATGGGAATGAATAAAGATATGAAGCCATTTTCTAAATCATTCAACTGGGTGGTATTTGAACCTAAAATTCTTCTATAAAACTGAAGAAGAGATTCAGAGGTGTAAATGGCTTGTATTAATGCATTAGAAGGTTGGTTTCGGATCGTAAGCTTCAAGATCAAATTGATGATGAGCTTATAATGTATTTTGAGGCAAACAAAGTTGTGTATGGATTTCATGCATAATTGGGCTGGTTTGGTTGAGTCTATGCAGATTAGGTAGCATAAAGAACATTATTAGAAAGTGGAAGACAAATGTGAACAAGACTTATAATTGAATTTTGCACAACGAATTCAATGCAATGCTATTTCCTTGAAAGCTAATTTGCAATTTAACTAATGAAGAGAGAGAAGTACTTCAAGAGGAAGAGGAAGATCAAGGGGAGATGGAAGGGGATGATGAGTTGGGTTCCGATTTTGATTATTGATGTTTCATTGGGCTTGAGGTGTGATGATTATATTCATTTTAATGATTTCAATTTATTCTGCATTCACAGTTTAAAAGAAGAGGATGTGGTTTTGTTGTGCATTTTATTTTAGCAGATTTGGTACTTACAAAATCAACTAGTTCATTTCTTTGTTAGTTTGAGTTTAGATAGTGTTTTCTTATTTATTTATTTTTATTTCTCTCTCATATCTCTTATGCAAATTTTATAAATAAATAAATTTATATTCATCATTGTAATGTCTCATGCAAAATTGCAATGTAAAGGAACAACCGAAAGAAGTGATATATTGCAAAATAACAATATGTTCAAAGTTCTTTGTTCGACCAAGGTCATAACGTAAAATTGATGCTTTTGAAAATATAACTTTTGAATTAAAATATTCATTGAATAATAAAAGTTTTTTTGCACATAAAATTTCATGGAAACAAACATGCAAATGCAGGCTGAGAGTTCAGTTTGAGTGAGAGAGAAAAAGAAGAAAGGGTGCTAAAGGAAAAGTGGTGGCCCTCACCTCACCTCGTTTGTTTATTGCAAGGCAAGTCTGAGAGAGAGAGAGAGAGAGAGAGGAAAGAATGTTAAAGTAAAGTGTGATTACGCCAAAAAAAAGTTAAGAAACATACAACCCCTTTAAAAGTTAAAAGTAAAAACCGTCTCTTTGCCTACTCGCACATCAGCGTTGCACTTATAGTAGTTCGAATCTCTCTCACACTTCTTTAATTATGTTGTTCTTGAAATGGCAGCAGACCCCAACATGATATACAACATTTTCATTTGCCACCACTACTTGTCCTTCAGCAGCCTTTCCCCTATCTCTCTCTCTCTCTCTCTCTCTCAAACTGAACTCTTAGCCTGCATTTGTAGGTTTGTTTGCATGAAATTTTATATGCAAAGAGACTTTTGTTGATCAATGAATATTTTAATTCAAAAGTTGTATTTTCAAAGGCATCAATTTTGCATTATGAACTTGGTCGAAAGAAGAACTTTGAAGAAGTTGTTATTTTGCAATATATCACTTCTTTTGGTTGTTCGTTTACACTACAATTTTGCATGAGACCTTACAATGATGAATATAAATTTATTTATTTATAAATTTTCAATATGGGATAAGAGAGAAATAAAAAAATTAGAAACACTATCTAAACTCTGACTAACAAAGCAATGAACTAGCTGTTTTTTGTAAGTACCAAATCTTCTAAAATAAAATGCATAGCAAAAGCCACATCCTTTTCTTCTAAGCTGCGAATGCATGATAAAAAGAAATTATAGGAATAAATATTATCATCACACCACAAGCCTTTCATAAAAGGACAAGTAGAACGTACAACCTTTAGATATGAACACCTCAATAGAGCTTGAACCATAGTTTCTGGTAGTGAGAACACACCGTGTAGAGACCATTAACCGATACACCTAAGGTCGGCCCTAACTTGGGCTTTAGGGGTGCCCGCCTAGGGCTGTCTTTTAAAAAGCCTCTATTTACATGAAATGAGTTAATGAGTTATATGTATGGGTTGAAATTAAAATTACCCAATAAATATATTTTGCTTCAGAGAAAAAATTAGGCATTTGTTTTAAACAAAACCCAACAAATATAAAAATAAAAAATAAATAAAAAGGGCCTTTTGACTTTCTCTAATGCCCAATTACCCATTTTTTTGTTTTTCTTCAGACAATACATATGATCTCCCACTTTCTCTCCCACTTTTTCTAGGGTTTCAATTGCCCATTTAAGTTTTTGTTTTTCTTTAGACAATACTGCAGCTGCACCTCTCTCTCTCTCTCTCTCTCTCTCTCTCTCTCTCAAGTCTCATTGTTTCATCCATTCAAGTTTCTAGTTTCGACCTTTTTAGTTTCTACTGTTTACATTCTCTCCTACTCTCCAACGTCCAATCTACATTCTCTCTACCACTTGTAGAGTCTCATTGCCCAACCACCCATGTAATTTTTTTGTTGTTATTTTTTACGAATTGTTCAAAGACTAAATACAAACTTGAATGGATTACATAATTTTATTTTTATGATGATGATTAGTTGTTTGTTTTTAATGGTTTGAAGTCATAAGTGTGTGGAGTCGTTAGTCATGGAGAACTATTAAAAGTGTGTGGAACCATTAAGTGTTTTTAATTATTAGTTGTTTGTTTCTAATCATCATCATAAAAGTTTGTTGTTATGATAATGATTAAAAAAATTTATGTTATAGAAATCAATATTTACGGATTACAAAAATCAGTATAAACAAATGAATCATTTTTTTTCAATAAATAGACTTACTTAGTTGTGCGATTGCCGATTATGCATGTAATATCATTATTTTACAGTAGGTATATAAGGATTCCCATATTTTGATTGGCTTATTTCATGGATAAACCACATATTGGGGTTTGTTGTAAGGGTAGCTTTAGTGTTTGAGGATCAAGCTCAAAGGCTCCTTCGAGACCTCAAGGGATAAGCACGCCAAAGGTATATCTTTTGTGCTTAGTTTTTCATTGAAGAGATTTAGTTGCACACACTCACTTGCCATGATTGCATACATGTTCATTGCTATTATGCATTCTCTTCACTTCCACACTTGCACTTCTTTATTGTATTTTGTGAGTGTGGTTGTCTATTTAAATCCTCCATGCTCTTCCTTGTTGAGATTGTTTGATGGAAGTTGTCTTCCAAGAGAATTTAAGAAAAAAGGGTTACATTTTTTACCAGGTTCAAAATGCGCCCTAGTTCTACAGGCGGTGACCGCAGAACAAGGCGCAGAAATCAAAGTGTCAAAACACTTGACACTTTTGCGCCCTTAGATTCTGCGGTTAGGGGCCACAGAAAAGGGACCAGAGCATTAGGTCTATTTCTGCACCCTCAATTTTACGGTCCGTGGCCACAGAACAGGGCGCATAATTTCTCGTCAGATTGAGGCAATTTTATCTTTTCACTCTAACTTTTATGGCCCTCTATAAATACACCACTTTCTCATAGTCTAAGTGTGACTCTTTGATCATCAAGAACCCTAAGTTTAAAAGAGAGATCTTTGAGAGAAATAGCAATCAAGATTGCTCATTTAGTCACTCAAACTCATTTACATATGCATCAAAATATCATCTAAGTATTTTCTAGCATAGTTAGGATGCTTACTTGCATGAGTTTTGCTCAACACACATCCCTTGGTATGTTCTTTACTATTATCATATATAATTAGAGTTTTATTTATCAAGGCTTCTCTTATATTATTTGTATGCTTTTAGAATATATTCTAGATACAAAATAGAGATTGTTGTGATGACATGTTTGAGTGTTGTATTTTGATAGCTTCATAGGAATTTCATTATTTATATTTAGCTAAGTTTTATGACATGTCATTTAGCTATTGATATCTAGGATTGTATTAATTGTTATATTCATCACCCTAAATAAGCATATAAGGTTACCTAGCTGCTCTTTGAATATCATCATATATTCACATAGGCTTTTTATCTCTTCATTGAGAACTAAGACTTGTGTTGTGACCAAGATTAGGTTGCTTAAATCACAAGCAATTGGACTAGGCCCGCTTTTAAAGGCCTATGGGTAGTGGTAGCGGGATATTGGCCGGGATTAGGTTAGGTTGTACGCTATCACAATTAGTGGATTCGAGGTTCGAGTGTGGCGCACTTACCAGCCCGTGGTTTTTCCCGTGAGGGTTTCCACATAAAAATCAAACGTTCTTTAATTTCCGCACTTATATGCTTGATTTGTTAATTTGACTAGTTTGGGATATTTTTGTAAATATTGACTAATCGCGAAAATTGGGTAATAACGATTAAAATCTATTCACCCCCCTCTAGATTAATATTAGATATACACCGTTAATTTGTTTCAAGGTAGTTCACCGTAGTTGGAATGAGGAAGCTCCATAAAAGAAATAATAATGTGTGTGTGGCTAGGTGCAATTATTGGTATCAAAGGAAACATAGATTTACTTCTTCCGTTTGTTAATTTGATACATATAATTAATTTATCATTGGATTGTATTTTTAAGCAAAAAAAATAAAATAAATAAATATCGCGGGACTGGTGCGATTGTGCGATCTGTTGAATCCAATTGCTTGACAGGTTTTCTTATTCCATTTCACTTTGATTGTTATAATATTACTTTATTTGTTATTTTAGTTATCCGTGTTTTATTGTTCGTTGTTTATTATTTTAGATATTAATAACATGTTTCCTAAAAAATAACTATCTGGATATAAAAAAAAAGACAAATAATTGAACAATTTGTTGTAAATAAAATGAAGAACAATAGAAGAACATATGAAATAAACAAGTGAATAAATAAACGAGAGAGATACATGAAGAAATAAAAAAGAGAGAGGAGAGAGAGAGAGAGAGAGAGAGAGAGAGAGAGAGAGAATTACTTTTTGTTGATTTCAAGTGATCCAGATTTTACAAGTGAGATGAACATATTTATAAGCTTAGAAATTAGATGAGCACCACTTGCATGGTGATGATGATGAATCCAAGTGGTGTATTAAGTGGATGAGATCAAGTGGATTGCTGTTATAGGCGGTGGAGTTTAGGTGGTGGAAAGCCAAAGCCATCTAATTACAACACAATTGACTTAGTCATATAAGGGAGGTTTAGAAAAAAAAAAACTTTTCTAAATAAGTAAAGTCGGGTTGTTCACTTAAAAATCAAGTTGTAGGTTTAGCCAATGAATCATAACACCCAACTCCTCATTTGACATGTCAACACAATGATCATAATGTGAATGATATTAATGATAATGAAAATCTGAGCAATGAAATTAATAATGATGAAAATCAACTCAATGATCATGATGTGATTAACATGAATGATAATGAGAATTTGAGTAATGACATAGAAAAACCAATTCGTCATTTGGATATTTATGATCCAAGAATTTGGGCAACCCTAGATAATAAAATGATTGTTTAATTAGTGGAAAAAAAGTCTTATAAGAGAACCAAATTTCATTTTTCCTTTGGATGGTAATTCTAGAAATTTTTCATGTTCATATTACATTTGAAAATTACCGAATGGAGAGACTCAAGATAGGAAATGGTTAGTTTACTCAAAGCATGTAGACAAAGTATAGTGTTTCTATTGTAAGTTGTTTAAGTCAATGCATATGAAGAGGTTTTTATCAAATGAAGGATTTAATGATTGGAAGCATCTTAGAGAGAGGCTTAAAGAACATGATAATAATGAGACTTAAGATAGGAAATTGTTAATTTACTCATAGCATGTAGACACAATATAATGTTTCTGTTGTAAGTTGTTTAAGTCAATGCATGTGAATAGTTTTTTATCGGATGAAGGATTTAATGATTGGAAACATCTTAGAGAGAGGCTTAGAGAACATAAGAATAGTATTGAGCATATCACTAATATGAGCACTTGGATTGATTACAAATCAGAACAAAAAAGAATGAAGCAATTGATAAAAGTATGCAAGAGCAAATTACAAAAGAGAAAAATCATTAGAAGGAAGTTCTTGTAAGAATTATTGTTGTTGTGAAATGTCTTGCTAATAATAATTTGACTTTTTATGGAACCAATGAGAAAATTTACAAAGGTTATAATTGTAACTTTTTGGGTTTAATTGAAATGATAGCAGAGTTTGATCTAGTAATGCAAGTGTATATTCGACCCATTAATCATAATGGGATTCATTATCATTATCTTCGTCATAAAATTAAAAATGAGCTGATTTTTAGGTTAGCCTCTAATATCAAAATGCAATCATCAAGAAAATCAAAGAGACAAAATATTTTTCAATGATACTTGATTGTACTCTTAATATAAGTCATCAAAAACAAATGATTTTGATAATACGATGCGTAAACATGTCCACTAGTACTATAAAAGCAGAAGAGTACTTTCAAAAAATTTTAAAAGTGGATGATACATCTGAGATGAGGCTTTTTAATGAATTACAAGTTTTACTAGAATATATTGGTCTTGATATTAATGATATGAGGGGACTATGTTATGTTAATAGATCTAACATGAAAGGGAAACACCAAAGTGTGCAAAAAATATTACTTGAAATAAATCTTAGAGCGTTGTCATGTCATGTGCTTCTTATAGTCTTAATCTAACTATGTGTGATATGGCTATCACTTGTGTTAAAGCAGTATTTTTTTGGAGTTGTTCAACGAATATATTCATTGTCATCTAGTTTTATGAAAAGATGGAATTACAAGATTATGTCTATGACTTAACTCTCAAAACATTGTCCTCAACACGTTAAGAAAGTTGTATTGATAGTGTTAAGGTCATAATATGTCAAGCTCCCGAAATAAAAGAAGCTTTTTTAGAGTTATATGAAAGTAGTAATGAAGCCAAAACAAATAGTAAAGCTTAAAGTTTAACAAATGAACTTCAAAATTTTGAGTTTTTAGTAGGTATGACTATTTGGTATGATATCTTGTTTACTATAAACATGGTTAACGAAATTTTGCAATCTAAAGATATATGTATTGATGTTGCTATAGAACATTTGAAGAGGGTCATTTCTTTTTTTTGAAAGTTATAGAGAAAATGGGCTTACAACTGCCATAATTTCTGCCAAAAGTATTATATCTGATATGGAAATTGAAGCAATTTTGTAAATAAAAAAAACGTCAAATTCGTAGAAAGAAACAGTTTGATGAGAATGAACTTAAAGATATTTGGCAATCAGCAGAAGAATCTTTTAGAGTGAATTATTTTATTATTGTAGTTAATGTTGCTATTACTTCCTTAAAGAGTAGATTTTAACAAATGCAAATATTTGAAGGTATTTTTATGTTCTTATATGATTCGAAGAAGTTAATTTCATTAGATGATATAATAAATTAAAAGAATGCTTTGTAAATATTGAATGTGATCTAAAACATGATGCATCTTTATATGTTGATTCAAAGGATTTATTTTCTGAATTGGGAATGTTAAAAGTTGTTTTATTGAGAGAAAAAAAGACTGCTATTGAAATACTTGTGTTTGTAAAAGTTTTAGATTGTTATCCGAATGTATCAATTGCTTATAGAATATTGTTGACTATACCTATGACTGTAGTATCCGTAAAAAGAAGTTTTTCTAAATTAAAAATATTGAAATTTTATTTGCAGTTTACTATGTCTCAAGAAATGTTAAATGGGTTGGCAATCTTGTGTATTGAAAAGGAAATGTTGGAAAAGATTGAATTTGAAAATATTATTAATGAATTTGTTTCTCAAAATGCTAAAAGAAGACATTTCCAATGATGTTTTGATACTCTTTACCGTGTTGTGATTTTGTTTTGTAGGACTACGCGAGAGTTTGAATATTGTTGAAGAGTTGTCGAGATATTTTGGAACTTTGCAAATGTTTATGAGTAGTCTATCTTTTAGCACTTTGTAAATGCTTATGAGTGGTTTAAATATTGTAATTTACTTTGCAAATGTTTATGGGTGGTATATTGAAGCAAATGGCCAACATAGTCAATATTGCTCAGTCAGCAATGACATGGAAGAAAGAAAGTGAGTTGTACAAGAAGCTTCCAGTTGTGAATAGTGACAAAATAGCTGATTACCATTTTGTGTAAATAATTATTATATTTGTTTGAGAATACCAAGAGTGTGTCTCTTAAGAGGATAAAAGGCCTCATAAAGTTAACTCTAAAACAACTCAGATTCAATATAATATATAGATTTTATTCTCTTCTCTAAAATCGTATATGGTATCAAAGCTTCTACAAGCTATTATATCAAAAAATGACATCACCCAGTACTCCTGAACATAACTCAAGCACAGTAGAAGAACAGAACTACTTTAGCCCAATTTCAAATACCATCATTGTTAACCCAGCTAAGCAACCAGTTGGTGTGAAACTTGATGATGAGAATTTCTTGATTTGGAAATAGCAGATCTCTGCAGCTGTAGAAGGTTTGGGAACTGAAGGGTATCTTTATGGCTCAACTCCTTGCCCTTCAGAGTTTATTATCAGCACCAAAGACTCAACTTCAATTACTTCTCGAAACCTAGATTTTGATTTATGAAGGAGACATGACAAACTCATTGTCTCATGGATGCTTGGTTCTATTTCTAATGTTACGCTTCCTGCTCTTGTTGGATCTAATACTGCTCCTACTATATGGAAAACTTTGAATGATTATTATGCTACTCAAAATGGTGCTAGGTTAATGCAGTATCGTTTAGATATGTAAAAGTTGAAGAAGAAAGGTCTCTCAATGAGAGAATATATGAGTAAAATGAAAGCAATAGTTGATTCTCTTTCTGCTGTTGGAGATAATATCTTTCAACGAGATCAAATTCTTGTTGTAACCATAGGGCTCAATAAGGAGTTTGAATTTGTGGTAGTTCAAATTACCTCCAATTTAAACACATATACATTGAATGAAGTGTCTGCTCTTCTCATGGCCGATGAAAAGAGAATTGAGCAATATAACTTATCCCCTGAGAATGTTGGAATTTCTGCTAATCTAGAAGAAGAAAGGTCTCTCAATGAGAGAATATATGAGTAAAATGAAAGCAATAGTTGATTCTCTTTCTGCTGTTGGAGATAATATCTTTCAACGAGATCAAATTCTTGTTGTAACCATAGGGCTCAATAAGGAGTTTGAATTTGTGGTAGTTCAAATTACCTCCAATTTAAACACATATACATTGAATGAAGTGTCTGCTCTTCTCATGGCCGATGAAAAGAGAATTGAGCAATATAACTTATCCCCTGAGAATGTTGGAATTTCTGCTAATCTAGCTTATCAAGGTCACCACAAGAAATTTGGCCCTAATGGTGGTGATGGTGGTCAATTTAATTCTAATCAATTTCAGAACAACTTTAATGGTAGATGGAAAGGAAAAGGAAGAGGAAATGGAGGCAGATATAGAGGGAATTCAATGCCTCAATGCCAACTCTGTGGCAAATATGGACATATTTTCCTTAAATGTTATCATCGATTTGATCTTTCTTTCATAAGGGTAAATTCCAATTATGGTGCTAACAATGGTTCAGTATCTGCTAATAATAGGAACAATGATGATGGTTCAATGCAAGCCTTTTTGGCTTCTCAAAATGCCTTTGGTGAATAAGCATGGCTCATTGACTCTAGTGCTACCAATCACGTGACTAATGACTTTGTAAACCTGAATATTGGAGCTGATCAATATCATGGCAATGCCAAAATGCACATGGGGAATGACATTGGTTTGTCTATTTCTCATACTGGTTCTTCAAATGTGTCATCACCTCACTCCACAAAACAATTTCATCTTAAAAATTTGTTTTATGTTCCTCATATCACAAAGAATCTTATTAGTGTTTCACAGTTTGCTAGTGATAATAATGTATTCTTTGAATTTCACTCAAATATTTGTTGTGTAAAAGATGTGGAAACAGGAATCCCTCTGCTCCAGAGCAAGCTTAATCGAGGTCTCTATGAATTTAATCTGTCATGTGCACCTGTGTCTACATCTTCTAGTGAGCCATCATGTCATCATCTCACCCTGTTGAGACCTTGATTAAGCCATCATGAATTTAAAGTTTTTAGATGCACTTGCTTCCCTTTATTGAGACCTTATAATCAAAACAAGCTTCAATACAAATCCATTGCTTGTACTTTCTCGGGGTATAACCCACAACATAAAGGTTATAAATGCCTCTATTTCGATGACAGAATATATATTTCTCACTATGTTATTTTTGATGAAACAACCTTCCCATTTGCCCCTTCTCCTACCCCAAACATCACAACTACATCCCTACCTTCTTTTAGTGAACCACCTGTACCACTTTTGTCACCTAATCTTGTCTCTACAAATCCTTCCACTTCCACTTCAAGTCCTTTGTTATCCACTAAAGTGTCTAATACTCTCTTTACTCCAACATCAGCTAGTACTCCTCTACCTGTAATTAATAGTTCCTTAGCTAATTCCTCTAATTCTTTACCATTACCCTCTTGGTTTGTTACACCACTCCATGCACCAAACTTTTATGACACAAATGTTGCACCAATTTTGAGAAACAACAACCCCAATGGTCATCATATGGTTACATGTGCTAAAGCTAGGTTGTACAAACCCAAGATTTTCTCTTATGTAGCTACTGCAGGTTTAGAAAAGGAACCAACAAATGCTATTGTTGCACTTCAATGTCCTTAATGGAAAGCTACAATGCAGAATAAGTATGGTGCTTTGTTGAGAAATAATACTTGGACTTTGGTTCCACAATTGACCGATAGAAAGATTATGGGCTGCAAAAGGGTGTTTAAAATCAAAAGAAATGCTGATGGTTCTATTTCCAAGTATAAGACTCGATTGGTGGCCAAGGGTTACCATCAAATTGCTGGGTTCGATTTTAATGAAACATTTAGTCTTGTTATCAAGCCGGTGACTGTTAGAGTTGTTCTTACCATTGCTCTTGCTCGAAAGTGGTGTCTTAGACAATTGGATGTCCATAACTTTCTTAAATGGTGTTCTTGATGAAGAAGTTTATATGTAGCAGCCTCCTAGCTTTGAACAAAGCTTTTCTCCTCTAGTTTGCAAACTACACAAATCACTTTATGGGCTTAAGCAGACCCCCTTTGCTTGGTTTGACAAGCTTAAATCAGCTCTTTTTGATGTAGGATTTCACTTTTCCAAAGCAGGTACTTCATTGTTTATCAAATTTACAGCACATTCTATTATCTACATTCTAGTATATGTTAATGATATCATCATCACCAGAAGCAATTCATCTGAGATTCAAAACCTCATTTCTCTCCTCAATTCTACCTTTGCTCTTAAGGGACTTGGGTCCTTTGAATTTCTTTTTGGGCATTCAAGTTTCCACCTTGCCAAATGGAGGTCACCATCCTAGTCAAGGGAAGTATATTGAGGACCTTCTTGACAAAGCTAAAATGCTTAATGCTAGACCTATTTCTACTCTTATGATTACAAGCACACCTCTCCCTGCAAAGGTTGGTGATCCTTTTGAAAAATCATCTCTATACAGAAGTATAGTTGAAGCACTACACTATGTCACCAGTAAAAGACCAAAGATCTCCTATTCAGTGAACAAACTTTGCCAATTTATGCAAGAACCATCAGAATTACACTGGAAGGCAGTCAAAAGAATTCTTAGATATCTAAAAGGAACAATTGACTATAGACTGCTATTGAGGACACCAAGCAATCTTTTCATCACAACATTCTCAAACACTGATTGGGCATCAGATCTAGATGATAGGAGATCAACATCTGGATATTGTGTTTACTTGGGAGGTAACCTAGTTTCTTGGAGTTCAAAAAAGCAACCGACAATTTCTAGATCATCAGCAAAGGTTGAATATAGAAGTTTAGCTAATGCATCAACTGAAATATTGTGGCTGCAAAGTTTTCTCATAGAATTGAGAGTCCTTCAAACTAAGGTGCCCATCATTTGGTGAGACAATGTAAGATCCTTGATTTTTATGGGCTTGATTCCATTGTAAAACTCTCTATATATTGTAATAAGTGTTGCTTAGGTGGTTCTTGGTGAAAAGAAGCTTTAAAGGTTAAAAGCTTCAAAGGTTAAAAGTGACGTCTTAAGCAAATATCATCTTTAAGAGGAAAATCGCATACTTGAATGCTAAGGTATCAAGTTTCTTCTTCCTCTTGTAAGGCGTAAGCGTGCGCGCACACACACAATTCATTCATGTGTGTCCCTGCATCTTTGTGCAAACATTTGGTATAACACATTCACACACATTTAAGTATGCTCATGCATTGGTCTCATATAGACAAACATTGTAGAATTGCATGTTTTATCACTATCGCGTAGATATGGCATACTTGTGTGACATTGTGTTTATTTGTTTGTGTTTATTGTATTTTGAACTTGAACATGATCTCATATGATTCTTTATTGAGTCCCGGTCATTTCGGTTACTCATTCATTAGGTTTCGAGTCCAAACGATGTAGCTACGCTATTTTGCGTTCTCATTCGTTGATTTGTTTTCGTCGTCGTTTCTGAGATGAATTCTTAACCTTTTGTCAAAGTTTTGTAGTCTTCGTTGTGCATGAGGGAGTCACAATTCATAATCCAATGACGGATTCAAAAATAGAGTTAAGAGGCCCATATATGGTTGAAGAACGCGAGAGGTGCACGAGAGGAGCAAGCATGGCCAGAGGCCATGACTTAGAAGCCACGTATGGGCCACGTGTGCCACACGCTTAAGATGCCTCTCTGCCCACGTGTGGCACACGCGCCCCACACGTGGAGGTGATGTGGCAACCCTTAATTGGCTCGTTTTTCCCTCTCTTGAATTCTTTAAAAAGCTCTTCTCCTTCCCTTTAAATTACAACTTGAAGAAAATTGAAAAGAAAATTTTTGCAGAATTCTTTATGATTTTTTGTTTTTTATTTCGATCATAACTCTCTCATACGAACTTGAAATTGAGTGATCCAAAAGCAAAAAATGTTGTTCTTGAAGAGAGCTACAAACTCCAAGCATTTTTAGAGTCATTTGAGCTCGTGAGTTTTCGCAGTTGGCAGATTTCAGTCCGAGACTCAAATGTTGTATGTGTAACATTTTCTTCTTACTTTCTCTTTTGATTATCTCTTATAATCTTCCTATTTGATTGATGAAATGTATTAAGAAGAATGTTAGATCACATGCTAGGTTTGTTTGATTGATTTTTTTTTTTTTTTTGAGTTTTAGCTTTGTGATTTCTCTTGAACATATATTTGCTAAACTTGATTTAACTTGAAATTGTTTTTAGAAATGATATATATGATGTGCTTCATGATATTTTCTAGGTTCAATTTCTTAATCTAAGAATTAAGAATTTTTGTGATATATTGAATATTCTCATCTTGTTCTTATTGATATACATGTCTTGATTTCTACGTACATTTGTGATTGTTTGTTAAAAGCATATCCTAAAATATATCTAAGCATGTTCATAGAGTTTGATTGATCATCTTGCTTTATTTGACTTGTGTTTCCATCATTTGCATCACTTAGATCATTGCCTTGTGGAAAAGTTGAAGTCTCTTATTAAGGTGAGTGAAGCCTTGATTTGAGCAAGACGACTTGCTAGGAAAGTGTTCCAGATAGTCAAGCACGAAGTCTTAGTTAGGATCAAGAGAATCTGGATAACTAAGCAAAAGTCTTAGCTAGGAGTTTGGTACTCCGGATGATTAAGCTAGGGAAGCTTGACTGAGATCATTTGTGATCTAGATAGCTAAGCAAGGAAATCTTCCTAGAGGCTTGAGAGCCTTGGATAGGGAGTTGCTCTCTAGAGGTGTAGACACATCATGGATAGAGAGTAGGCTAGGTGATTCACTAGGCTTTGAGGGTAGATTAGGAGTTGATAGTTTAGGGTGAATATCATTTGTTGATAGCCATGAATGGTTATCAACCCGTGGATGTTTCATCTTTAAGGTTTACCACGTAAAAATATTTGTGTCCATTTTACTTTTTATTATCTTCTATATCATATATTGATAGTATCTCTTGTATATTGATTTTTACATGTATTGACTCATACTTTACAATTGTTAAATCATATAAAGTGTACATTTCATTCTTGTAATTCGCAAATTGTGAAGTTGGAAGAAATTGAGACTATAACTATTCACACCCCCCCCCCCCTCTATGTATAATATACACTACATCTCTATAGGGAATTTCATTTAGTATCAAAGTGGGTGTTTAGACGCACTTAGATAGATCCTTGCTTTATAGTGTTTGTGTTTTTATTTGTGATAGTCATGATTAAGGAAGTTTGTTCCTATGTGGCTTCTTTTGTGAAATCTATTGACTTAGATGAGAAAAAGATCAATGATCTTATTGTTGAAAATTAGTACTTGTCTAATGTCAATAAGTCCCTCAATAAGAAGCTAGATAATCATGGTCTAGGCTTAAAAGATTTTAACGAACTTAAAGACAAGATTCTAAGTCTAAAAATGAAATTTAAGGATGGTAATGATAGACTTGACATTTTGAAGCTAGAAATTGAGCAAAGGGATAATTTTCTTGTTAATGCTAGAAGGCTAGAAACATGCTTAAAGCCAAACTTAGTAAGCACTTAAATCAAAAGAAAAAGTATGAGCAATGACTAAATAAATCATGTGAAGATGTTAGGAAAAGTGATGACATCTTAGAAAAATATGCTATTAAAAATATGATGCTTATTGATAAACTTGATGAGACTAGTAGGATGATTAACAAGATGTCATCTAGTTCAAACAAGGTTGAAACTCTCATTAGAAGTGGTAAGCATCCATGTGACAAAAGAGGTTTGAGTTATATCAATGAGAAGGAAACCCCTTCTACTAACAAATCTACTTTTTTCAAAGTAAGTGTTGAAACAAATGTAAGTACACTCACTCAAGGTAAAGCTATGAAAGCTACCGGAGGTGCCTGTATATCAACAAGGAAGTTCAATGGAAGAACTCAACAAGATCAACGTCAAGGAGCAACAACCTCTAATGCAAAAGGTGAAGCATCAATGGTTGCATTTCAAAGAGGAAAAATTGTGAGAAGACCAAAGGCTTTGGAAGCAAATGCAAATGGTAAATTTCTCATGTTTATTCCTATTTGTCATTATTGTAATATGATAGGACATATTCGACCTAGGTGCTTTGAATATATTCGTAAATACCAACTTGATAATGCTTTTCATGATATGTCTTTGAATGGACATAGGCAATCATCCATGTATGGATATTAAAATAGACCTAGGAAGACCTTGGAAGAGCATGTTGTGAAGAAAGTTGTTGATGACTTGCTTACTAAATCTTTTGTTATGCCTCACTCTACCATGCATAAGAAAGTTGATAATGCTTTGATTGATACTTTTGAAAATGTGACCAATGAGGTCAAGGTGCATATTAAAAAGTCTAACATTGAGTCAAATCATGTTAGTGGTATGAGTGAGAGGCGTATTGTGAAGAGTGTATGGGTTAGAAATGACACTCCTAAATGTCTAGTTGCATAATATGCTTTAAGGGCTAACTCATCATTCTCTTAGTACCTAGATAGCGGTTGTTCTAGGAACATGACCAGGAACAAGGAGTTCTTTAAGAATCTTGTTCTAAAGGATGGATGATGGGTCACTTTTGGTGATGGCACCAAAAAGCAAGTTCTAGGCAAGAGTACAATTTGTATCCCTGGATTGCCTAAACTTCTCAATACTTTGTATGTTAATGAGTTACAAGCTAACTTAATAAGCATCACTCACTTGTGTGAAATTTTTAAGGAAATTAGCTTTAACAAAGATGTGTGCACTATAATTGATAAAAAAGAGGAATGTTGTCATAAAAGTCAAAAGGTCTATAGACAATTGCTATTGTCTTGAGATAGACCCTCTAACTTGCAACATGGCACATGAGTGCAATAAGCTTGACTTATGGCATCAACGTTTGGGCCACATGAACTTTAAAGATTTAAAGAAGCTTGAAACATTAGGCATTGTTAGAGGTCTTCCCAATCTTGGTAAAAAGCTAGATATTGTTTGTGAACCTTGCCAATTAGGTAAACAAACCAAAACACATCACAAGAAGAATTCTTATATAGCTACCAAGAGACCTTTAGAACTTGTGCACATGGACCTAATGGGGCCAATTCAAACCGAGAGCATCAATGACAAAAAATATATTTTTGTATGAGTTGATGACTGCTCTAGATTTACTTGGGTTTATTTTCTTAGAAACAAGACCAAGGCTTTTGATTACTTCAAGAAGTTTTGTAATCAAGTTCAAAATGAAAAAATTCTTGATATCAAGAAAATATGTTGCATTAGGAGTGGTCATGACACGGAATTTGAGAATGCCAAATTTAGAGAGTTTTGTGATGGGTTATGGATTTCTCATGAGTTCTCCGCACCTAGGACTCCTCAACAAAATGGTATTGTTGAGAGAAAGAACCGAGTCTTGCAAGAGATGGCCAGGGTCATGATCAACAGTAAGAAAATCCCTAGAAACCTATAGGCCGAAACGCTCAATACCGCTTGTTATGTGTCAAATAGAGTATTTAGGAGGCCCGACACAAAACTAACGTCCTATGAGTTATGGAAGGGTAAGAAGCCCAATGTAAGTTACTTCCACATTTTTTGGAGTAAGTGTTACATTTTGAATGATAGAGATTACTTATGAAAGTTTGATGCTAAAAATGATGTTAGTCTCTTTCTTGGGTATGCTATTAATAGTCGTGCATATAGAATTTTCAATTTAACTACTGAGACTATTATGAAGTTTATCAATGTCAAGTTAGATGACCTTGACATGCTTGATTTATGTGATGGTAATAGTGTCAATGAACCTAATGAAATTTTTTTGAATGACACTAATACACCTATTGATGTGACTAGTAGTTAATCTAGTCAAAATAATGAAAATGATAGTGTTGATGAAGTAGGAAGTCTAGAGAATGAAAATGATTTAATTGATAACTAACGAAATGACCAAGTTGTTGAACGTTTTCACTTTAGACTTAGAAACTCACACTATCAAGAAGACATCATAGGTGATTTGAATGAAGGGGTTTGAACTAGAAATCAGATAGCTAACCAAATTCCATATGCTTGCTACACTTCTCAAATTAAACCAAAAAATATTAATGACGCTATTATTGATGAATATTGGGTTGGGGCTATGCAAGAAGAATTAAATCAATTTAAGAGGAATAAAGTGTGGTCCTTAGTTCCTAGGTCAAAAGATATAAATGTAATTGGCACTAAGTAGGTGTTTAGGAGTAAGACCGATGAAAGTGGCAACATTGTGAGGAATAAAGCTAAGCTAGTGGCTCAAGGCTACACTCAAGTTGAGGGTGTAGACTTTGATGAGACATTTGCACCGGTTGCACGTCTCGGGTCCATTAGACTTTTGTTGTCCATTGCTTGTGTTAAAAAGTTCAAATTATTTCAAATGGATGTCAAAAGTGCTTTCCTCAATAGATACCTTCAAGAAGAAGTGTATATTGAACAACATAAGGGTTTTGTAGACCCATACTCTTCTAATCATATGTTTAAATTGAAAAAGGCTATCTATGGCTTTAAGCAAGCTCCAAGAGCTTGGTATGGTAAGTTGACTCAATATCTTATTGACAACCATTATAGAAGAGGTGGCATTGATAGAGTATTGTTTATCAAACATCATGATCATGATATTTTTGTTGTACAGATATATGTTGATGGCATTGTTTTTGGGTCTACTAATAAAACTAAGGTTGTTGAATTTGTAAGTGTTATGTCAAGTGAGTTTGAAATGAGTATGGTGGGTGAGTTGAATTATTTTCTAGGGATACGAGTGAAGCAAACTAGCATGGACATTATGTTGAATCATTCTAAGTATGCTAGAAACCTAGCTAAGAGGTTTGGTCTAGAAAATGGAAAAGACTGTGAAACACTCATGAGTACTACCTTTAAACTTGATAAAGATGAAAAGGGGAAGAGTGTTGACCAAAACCTTTATAGAAGCATGATAGGTAGTCTACTTTACCTAACGGCTAGTAGACCGGACATTTGCTTTAATGTAGGCTTGTGTGTTAAATTCCAAGCCAACCCCAAGGAATCTCATATAAATGCTGTTAAGAGAATCATTAGATACATCAAAGGAACTCATGGTTTTGGTATATTTTACTCATTTGACACCAATGATATTTTAGTAGGCTATTGTGATGTCGATTGGGCGGGAAACGTAGATGACCGTAAAAGCATATCCTACGGTTGCTTTTATGTTAAGAATAACTTAGTTTCTTAGTCTAGTAAGAAACAAAATTCCGTTTCCCTTTCATCTTTTGAATCCGAGTACATTGCGGCCGGAAGTGCATGCACACAATTACTTTGGATGAAACAAATCTTTAAGGATTATGAGATAAAACAAGAGAAAATGACACTTTATTATGATAATTTAAGTGCCATTAACATTTCTAAAAATCCGGTTCAATACTCCCACACAAAGCACATAGATATTAGACATCATTTTATTAGAGACCTAGTTGAACATTCAATAGAGCATATATCTACTAAAAATCAACTTTAGGAAATAAAATTTGGAAAAATGGGGTATAAATTAACGCATACATTTTCCCTCCAAATGTTGTAGTTTTTCAAAAAATCAAACCCTAACCAACTCTCTCTCTTAGTTGAATATCTCTGAAACTGCAATTCGATCCGATCAATCCAGGAATCAGACACTGAAGAGTAAAGATGGAGGAGTACTTGCAGTACATGAAGACTCTTCGCTCTCAAATGAACGGTACCGATCTCTCTCTATCTGTGTCTAAAATCTACATCGAATCGCGATTTTGAGTTTTCAAAATGAAATGTACGGAAACAGATGTGGAGGATCAGGCGGCGAAGATCTCGGTCGAAGAGCAGATGCAGATCACGACCATCCAAACCATGGAGAGAGACCTCGATTCCGGTTTTCTCTCATCCTGATCTTCGATTTTGCACTTGTATGAAAAACCTTCTGGAATCCGAGACTGAATTACATTAGCGATATCGAAAACTATGTTATGCGTACAACTACAGTGAATAATATAATAATTTTTTTTTGAAAATAATTGACTAAAGCTTGGTGTATTTTGTTTATTTTGCATTGATAACAAATAAATTTAAGCAAATATGATCGAATGTGCTAGCTGTTCGTTTTGGCGAAATAGGCGAAGAAACCCTAGACTGAATTATGTTAGCGGCGTAGTTAGCGGCGTCTAAAACTATGATTTATATGGGTATATTGTTTATGATATAATAAAAATTGGCTGAAACCTGTTATATTTGTTATTTGCATTAAATACGAAGAATATGATTGAATGCGCTAGCTGTTTGTCTAGCGAATTAAAAGCACGTATGGACTCTTTTCTAGATGCTTTTTTATGTGGAATATTTTTAGTATGATACTTGAATTATTTAGTAAAAGTGTTATTGTTTGGCTTTGATATAAGAAGTGATTTTCAATAGATTTTTCTACTGCCGATTGATATAAAGAGTAGTTTTTAAATTGGTTGAATGAATTTTGTTATGTTACAGAAAAATTGTATTGATGAATTACTTGTTTCATGTTATTCTCATAAGTGTTAGTTATTCTATTACTTTTGCAGCAAAATCTGAAACAAAACAACTCAAAGAAGATGCTGAGAAGATGACAAAGGAAAAGGGTCAGATATGCTCACAGATATTGGAAAAACAGAGAAAGATAGCCTCTCTAGAGTCTGATTCGTCCACACTTACACAGGTAGAATCCTTGTTTGTGTGTCTGTGGGTGGATGCTGGGTTCTGGTTTTTTCAATAGAAGATGGAAGAGAGGGAACTTCTAAGAAAAGTCTCATAGACAATTGGCCTTTAATGTCTTCCATGATTTTATATTATGTTTTCTCATTTCATGATATGGCTTACACAGGTATATTTCTATCTGATATTGCTTGAAGATATCATTTAATTTTTAAATTAGAAACATGTTAACAGTATTCATGTACAGAGTGCCCTGTAAATCAGGTATTTTTAATATATAATGCTTGTAGCTACAATAACACTTGCACGGCAAAACTGAAATGGTGTAACCTTCCGTTGTTCAAAAAGATGCATCTTCTACTTGCTTGATAAAAAACGATATGGAGGAATTCTTTTTAAAATTGAAGGGCTAAGATTTACAAACAATACAATGAGATATCAGCTGTTAACAGATGTTATATTATGCTATATGTGTCTTTTATTATCAAGCTTATTGTAATCCTATAATATTTTACTATGGGAAATTTCCTGTTTCTTTATTTAATTCTGCTGTACATTATAATCTCATCATGGTTCTTTTTATTGAGCAGACATTGGACCTTATGCAACAAGAAAGAGTCAGCTTGTCAGCCAAACTTGTTGAAAAGAGGTAATCTATAGGAACAATTAAATTGATTTTCTCCAAATATTATAGTCAGCTATCACCATAATGTGTTTACTATAACAGCACTTTCTATGCCAAGGCTGTAGAGGAGACCAGTTCTAAACTGCAGCAACACAAGGTCAGATTACAATAGTCCTCTTCATGTGAATTATGAATTCTACATTGCATATCTTAAGTTGCAATTGATGCACCTTTATATTTATTCTGGGTAGGATTGGGTGAAATTTCGCATGACCAAAGAAATGGGAGAGCACAAAATGGTACTCTCTCACTGAATCTTCTATTTATTGTTCTTATTCAATCTTAATTTCCCTTTTCAGTGGGTGGTTGATTTAGATAGTTTTATTTATAGACTCCCATGTGACTAGCTGAAGGTAACAAAGAGCTTGATTATTGGTTTTTGAAGATATTTCTTGATTGCTCTAGGATCTATGTTTCACTTCCTTGATCAATTTCAATGGAATTGCTTGATTGGGTGACTATTGGCTTAGGACTTATGTTCCGGCACTGAAATTGTGATGATAAGCCATAAAACCTTTTCGTATAATTAACTCTATTATGCATGCTTGTGTCCTTGCAAAAATAGGACAAAAAGTTTGCATTTTGTGTTTATATTTGCAATAATGCTACATCCCGCCTAAAATCCCACCCTTTTCATCTCGATACATGTGGCACTTGAAATATCAAATGGTGAGTGGATACATGTGGTAGAGGAGATAAAGCATCATTAATGTGTATCCACTCACAATATGACACCTCACATGCCACATGTGTTGGGTTGAAAAGTTGGGATTTTAGGTGGGATGTTTAGGATTATTTTTATATTTGTTTACTTTCAGTTTATAAGTAAACCTCTCTAATATTTGTGATCTGTTGTGTGTTAAAAGGCTGGTACAAAATTCAAATTGATTTTGTGTTTGCTAGGGTATGGAAGATATTTACATCTTCTCTCTTCAGTCTCATTGCGTGTTCTGTTTTCTACTTTATTTTATTTCAACCTTAACTTTGTAACTGTGTAATTGTGACTGATTTATGATTTCCTTTTTCTGTCATCTTTTCCTTTTCTGTTACTTTTACCTAAACTTTCAAAAAATTCAATATTGTGCAGATAGAATTTTTGTGACTAACAATTAGAAATAAAACAGGTTGAGGATAAAATCGATGAGCAAATTACTGAAACTGAAGGTTTTGCTCTCAGACTTGTCTTAATGATTTATTTGACGTAATCCTCGTCTTTATAATCAAATCTTAGCTTTTGGCTGGTAATTAGTATATGCTGAATTTGTCCCAAACAATGTCAAGTTGCTGTCATCTTATATCTTTGCCACATTCACACACATGCATGTATGCACATGAGGTATATTCTTTCTTCCCAATTCTTTTTTTCCACTTTAAAATTTCAGAGTTTAAGGCAAGGGCATAAAATGTTTTCATATTAAATAATTTGTATGTCAGTGTACCAACTCTGCCCTTAATCTGACATATGAATTGATACTATTAGAATTTTGTGTAGTTGTTCGAAAAGAGTAACTGAAAATTTGAGTTATAGTTGTTTGTTGGCTAATCTTCTTGAACAAACCATTCTGTGACATTAAAAAGAGAAATAGTACACCAAATGGAGAAAGTATATATATGCAAATTGCTCTTACATAGATTGCTGTCTACTCTAAATTAATGCCACTTATCTGAATGAGGACAATTATGCATAAATTTTATTCATCAAAAAGAATTTTACAACTTTCTTCTCATATTTGGACTTCACTTGCAGGGATGAGTGGCATCAATGATCATCACACCATGGGCAGTGTGGTAAATAACTCCCTCCATGGATTATAAAGATATATGGTGTTGCAATATTTCTAATTAACTCTTGGAATAATAGGAAAATGATGCAAGGAAGACCCTGATGGCCAAGTTGGACTCTGCTAAAGCCAAGCTTGATGGTTTTGCACAGATGAAATCCAAACTTGTTATGGAGAACAGCCAGGTTACTTATTTAATCGAGATTTTCGCTGATTCTATTTCCCTTATTCCATTTGGCGAACGGAACATATGCTGGTACTGTAAATTCACTTAATTTTGTAGTCAACATTGTGCGGAAAGACTTTGCCTAATTGCTCACACAGAAGTCACATTATTACTTTTTCATCACTTCTATTGTATTTCTCTGCAGGGAAAATTGTATTTCCATACTGTAGATCTTGTTTAGCATGTAAAAAGTTTGATGCTTACTGACTATTTTTTTTTTTCAAGTTGATGATGATGATTAACTAATGTAATGCGCTTGATTTTAGTTCACTTGAATTTGTTTAAAAGGTAGGTACCTAAAATATGTTCTATTTTTAGTCTTGAGAATCGATGGAAGTGCTTTTGCTTTCAAATTGGGGACTGCTTATTCACCTTATTTCTACCTATCTCTTTTGTTTGAATTTATATAAAATTTATTAATGTTTCATAAATAAAGGAAAAAAAAAAAATAATGATCATCTCTGCATTTTTGTTTACCTTAACTTGTTTTAAAGATTAAATTCCTATTCTTTTGTGTTGTTGAAAAGATACAATCACAACTTTCTGTTAATGCAACTGATTCTGAATTTTGCAGAAGCTGATTTTTAATAGGAAAGTACTTGTATGCTGTTTATTTCATTCTAGTTTTCATTGATGAACTTAGTTATTGTTTCAGAAAAAACAGTCTATTGAGCAAGTGAAGTGCAGGGCAAACAGTTTCAAGGTTAGTACGTGTGCAAACGTTCTCATGCATGCTCCATGAACCAAATGGTGCATGCACATTGCACAGCTACTTTTAGAGAGTAAATCGGTCAAATACTCTTAATACAAAATACTTATGTTTGATTTCTTGTTCAGTTGTTTGACGTGTGCATAACTATAGGCAGAGCTGTTGGCAATGGATGTAACGACTCTCGAAGAGGAACATAAAGCTCTTTTATCAGATAAAGCTGGAGAAACTGAGTATATGCTGTCTCTGCAGGACCAGATCGAGAAACTGAAGGTGAGTGTAGTTATACTCAAACAAAGCAGTTTAGGATTTAGTTGATCAACTACAAAATGGCCTTCGGCCTTTGGTTATGATGCAACACAGTTGAAAGTGTCGATCTCCAAGAAGTGACACCAATAACAAAACTAGCCATTACAAGTCATCTCATCTCAAGTAAACTTGTGTTCACTGTTTTTCTACACTAAACTGTTCCCTTCTAATTGTTGTCTTTGCTTTAAACAGGGAATTTCTCATGTGATCAATTGCGCTTGTGGGAAAGAATACAAAGTGTAAGTGCTTGGCTAGAATACATGACTCCAGGTAAATATTCTGACACGATATGGACAAATATTGCAGAGCTTCAATGCCTATGTAATTCTTTCTAGATCTTGTTTCTTGATCTTATAACTGAGTTCCTGCCATTGATCAATTTGAATTTACTAAAAATGTTGCAGAAAGTTCTGGATTTGTGATGAAAAATGCTTGCTCCACTTACCGTACAATAATGAACAAATGTTTTTTTACCTGACTGCCGATGAAACCATATTAGATATATAGTTAGAAGATTTCTTGGTTTCTCCATTGCTATC
Source organism: Acer negundo (assembly GCA_035582765.1). Classification (NCBI taxonomy): domain Eukaryota; kingdom Viridiplantae; phylum Streptophyta; class Magnoliopsida; order Sapindales; family Sapindaceae; genus Acer; species Acer negundo. The sequence continues at coordinate 25,903,578 of CM069231.1, read as the reverse complement.
TGAAATTTTGCTCTGATTACACTTGAAAAGAGTAATCAAATGCCATTCAATACCATAAGTGTGCATTGGGCATGCATATTTTTTGCCAAAAAGGGAGAGAGAAAGGGAGGGCAGAAATTAACTAAAACATAACATTAGATTATATAAAGGAGTTTAAAACAATCCAACGTAGAACTGACAACAACCGAAAAACTGAGTGCCTAGGCAACAAACCATACTTAGAAACTGAAACAACAACTGTGTAGAAGCCAAACCCTACTTTGTAATTTAAAAGCCCCCTTAAACACCCAACATCTTCATTAATTTCAAACATTCACTTTCACAGGCTCTTCTTGCTTCATATTCACAGCTTGCTTCTCCTCAGTCTTTGGGGTTTGAATCACTCCAACATCAGCAACTTTATTCTGTGTGGTGACCTCTGACTTCACATTTTCTTCTTTCTTTGGAATCATCACTGGTGTTGTTGAAACACATGAACTTGGGACATAGCTACTTGAACCACAGCAACTCTTCCTTTCCATCTCTGCTTCTTTAATCTTCTCTGACTATATATATATTCTTGCTTAGAAATTTTATGAATTCAAACGGAAACATACATGAGTATTTATACCAAGTAAAAGAGGCTGTTGAGATTTATTTTCATTTAAAGTTGTGTTTATTTGTGAGATGAATCTTCAATTAATATCGATGAATCCTATGAGTCATAAACATTCCATCTAACTTGTAAGTGCATGTACCTTCTCCTCATTGTATTCATTTACCATTCAGTTAGATATTGAGATGTACAACTGTACAAGTAGACAAGCATATGATGTTTAGAAAATGAATTAAAGCATCTCAAATAATTAAAATAAGTTGAATAAATTTTCTGATATAAGAAATAGATAGATAGATTGATTGATTGATAAATTTGAGAATACTAAAGAAGAATTTTGACACATTTTTGAGTTAATAAAGTAATAAACAAGATAAATATTAAAATTATTGGAGATACAAATTTAGAGTTAGGTAGGTTTGTGAATTGTGATGTATAACATCTGAAACCTAGACAACGTCAAAACCTTTTTAGTTTGTAAGGAGCAAATTACAACAAAATCCCTCAGGATTGCCTTTAAACACACAAAAATAACTTGATCAAAAACTTTCATTGACCTCCCTGCTGTTAGCCATTGAACTCCATTGGATAATATTCACACTGTTGGAAGAGGGGACCAAACTAAGCAATTTGGGCTGTTCAAATTTCTTTATAGCCTTATAGGTGCTTTGTCAATAGAGAAATAGTTAAACTTTGAAGAAAATAGGAGAGGATGACATTAAGTGGTAGAGTTTGGTTCATTGCATTGCCTATTGGCCTATGCCTCCTCTTGAGGAATTATCAAATACCATTTAACACCAATAAGTGTGTGTTAGAAATAAAACACAACATTAGATTATATAAAGGAGCTTAAAAACTGAAACAACTGTGTAGAAGCCAAACCCAATTAAGTAATTTACAAATAAAACTAAAAATTCAAAAGCCCCCCACTAAAACCCCATTTCTTGCTTCACATTCACAGCTTGATTAAATTATATTTTTCAGTGATTTTAACTTAATTAAACTAAGATTTATGTCAAAGAACGAAAAAACAAAATAGTTGGACTAAAACCTAATCAACAGATTAAACCGAAAGTGGGCATTGAAGCATGTTCAAGAAAGAAAGTTGGGGAGCTGGATAACCTTCTCATGCATTAAGATTATCAAACTACTCCAATTAGGAAATTAAGGCATACAAGTTCTGTCGTAGCATTATTAGTCTACTCAAGTCATTTCCACTTGTAACAAAGATCATTCATAGCCATTTCCTATCTCACCCACTGACATGCATGGACCTTGTGATTTTAGAAACCATGTACATTTTTTTATTACAGTAATTAGAATCTCTTAGATAGTCATAAATGTCTAAGTGATGAAATTGGTTTTGCCACGAGTAATTGCAGAAAAAACAGTGTTGATCCAATGATATTAACTGTAAACTTGAAATTATAGTTACCTCCATAAGGGATTACATGTTCTCCAAGATCATCATCCTTCGATTTAGAATGAGACTTCAGATCAATTCCAGCTCTTATTACATTGTTGACGATGACATGTGTTTTCAGGAAATCATCTTGAGCATCGCATGTAGATATAAGCAAGGCAATCAAGATTAGCCCATATAAATGTGTCACGAACTTGTTGCATATAGAAAAAAAGTAAGGTTTTTGAGTGTCTAGCCTGCTCAAGATATTATAATGTTCTTGATTATTGAGAATGTTTGTATGAAATTAGAACATACTGTTAGTGTGTACATGAGAAATACGATTGATTGGGATACGAAAAACTGTTGCAAGGGATCCGATTGTTTGCAATGAAGTCTGTTTCGATATCAAGACTATATAGGCATAAAATCCTTCTAAACCAGCTTTCAGCAAGTGATTTCTGCTTCTTCCCTCAAAAACTGTCATAGTTATATGAGCTTGATCCTATACTGATGTGTTTCAATTCTTAGTGTAAATTCGAATTGAGAATAAAATCCAACAATGATAATGGAAGTAATAACACATAAAATTAATGGACTCAAGATTTTATTCGCTGAGCTCAATATGAGAATAAATTTCCTGATCGATAGCCACAAATACAAAGAACACAGAAAGTAAGCAATAAGCATATTGAGGTCCTCATACAAAGAACAAAGAACATAAATATAATCGCCAACCTATCAAAATTAAAATGTAGTTTGATGGTAAATGATACTTATTCGGTGCGGTAATATCTTGGGTTTTAGATTGGGGGTTGGGCTGGGCTTGACAACATCAAGGCCCAATTAGAGTGAATTGTTAGAAGATTTTGAATAAGAAAATGACTAAATTCTTCATTGGTTTGTATTGTAAGGTACAAAGTATTTGATGAGTTTTTGTATTGGGAAAATTGTTGCAAACCTGAGTGTACTGTTATTGGATATTATTATCCAATTCAAAATCAAAAACCACACAAGCTAAATTGTTTGAAAGTATTATTTGTAATAAGCAATTTGTCAATAACCAATTATATGAGCGATGTATACCACATAACTTAATATATAGGTATATGCCCTGACGTATTGAAGCTTTTCTAAGCTGAAGTAAACTTGTTTAGACTTGGTAACAAAGATATGAGCATTTAAATGGCTAATAGATAACACTCATATAAGTGCCTTTCCTATTTTAAAAATCAGGACAGAAAATCATGTCATGTGCACGAATTTGCCCTTTTTACGAATTTAAACATAAAATTTTATTGTACAATTGAAATTTCCTGCAAGTTGAGATATATATATGGTATTTATTACATTATCAACCAGAATATATATTTTTTTGAAAAGAGAAAGTAAAGGGAAGATAAAAGATGATCACTTGATCTGAAGAACCTTAAGAGCTGCAGAGATATCCTGAGCTTCAAAATTTTCCTCTACATAGGTGACATTAGTGCTGTCTTCCGGGACTACATCTTCGCTTTTGAATCCGTCTTCACTGTCAAGAAGCTTCTCACTGCCACACACCACGGTGCCCCTTAGAATGAGAGCTTTATGGAGGCCAGCCAACAGGCTTCTGTAGTCTGTATCTCCTCTTTCACCCAAAAACACAACCATCTTCGAAAGATCAATTCCCCACCTAATTGATAGATACCTGCATAATGCACACAATTGTTGGTTGTTTTAATTTTCATAACTAGGCTCTCTCTACATTCGTACTGGATAGAAGAGGTCTAACCTTAGAGCTTGTATTCTTGATGCAAATAATGGCACCACATTCAACCTCAATGCTGCACGCGTGAAGACAAGGTTGCATCGGAACCCTCTCATCCGAAGCTTATGGTGAAGATCATCTACTTTTTGAGTCTGCAATATTGTAGATTATATTCATCACATTACATTTCTAGTAAGATTTAAATTGCAATTTTTGTCACAGATATATTACCTTGGCTCCTGGTTTTATGTTATAAGAGTAGCATCTAGGACTGCAGGCATCCGCACACTCGGAGATGTCATCTCCAGCCCCACCTTCTACCCTAGCGAGCCTCGGCACCATTGATCTCACATTCTCACCAGGCCATCTGTACTCCACATGAGCTTCATAGTCTGTATCAGCCACCATGTCTTTCCATGGATAGTAAATTTCACTTCCACTATTGCAAATCAATGCATCGAAATCCTCTATGTTTACCGGGCAACATCTTAGTGCTTCCATGGTCTCTCGTAAACTCGAACCTGTCACCAATATGAAGCCTACTTTCCCCAAGCCTAGACTCAGTCCTGCTGCTTTCATCACATTCTTGATAACTGCTTGGAAGTTCACCGTGGTATTGCCATTGCTGTCATAGCAATCGACAGTTATTACAAATAGCATCTGCCTTCTACCAGGACTGTGAATGACACTGGTATTCCCATTGAAAGAAGCGTTTTGAGTGATGGCCTCAATGAGTTTCTTCTGCCTAGTTGCGGCATCAAGCTCCCCGTTAAGCTTGAAGTCTCCATCTACGGAGAATCTCAACGAGAGGTCTTCCACATCCTTTAGAGAGTCACTCATTGGTTCTTCAGGAATTTTCATGATCTCTAGACTGGTGGTGGGGTGGCGGTTCCTGCAGTGTTCTACATGGGAGAGGTAGTTACGGCAATGTTCTGTCCATGAAAAGCGGTGGATATTCTTGAGGCCATTTTTTCGGCATTCACTCCACATGTTTTTGTCAGCAACCAGCTTTAGAAGAGCATCAGCTATGGCTTTCTGATCATGTGGGTCAATTAGAAGGCCATTGTTAAGTGCCTGCAAAAAATAAATAACAGATTGCTCTGCCACTATTAGCTAAAATTGTGGCACAAATTCAAATGTTTGATGATAAATTTCTGAATTCTGCATAATTGTTAGCTATATATATATATATATGCATTGTTTTCAAACTAAGACATGTTTTACAGGGAAAGAAAGTTGGAACCTTCACAATATCCACAGGTCCTCCATTTTTGGTGGCGACAATTGGTAAACCATATGCAGCTGCCTGCAAGATATGCATTGAAAAGGAGTATAAGAAATTGTCATATAGGTGCGTGAAGGATTGATTTACGATATGCTTGGAAGCGCGGTTTACCTCAATGAGTGTGAGACCAAACGGTTCCACGAGAGCTGGATTGATGAAAACTCCCTTCAATAGACAAAGGCGAAACAGAAGTATTACTGTTAGCAGATTTAATGTTGCAAGGAAGACAAGGAGCTACTGTGTTGTTTCAAGTTTTATACAGGCTCAATACCTTTGTTTTAGCAGCCAGACGATAAATTTCAGGGACTTCGGATTGTTTATGATGCTTGGGATATGCCACCTGACCGTACAAGTCATACTTGTCGATGAGCTTGAGTACTGTAGTAAGAACAAGTGAGCTGCTATTGGACATCTCTTCAATGTCATCTCTGTTTCCTAGTATTAGTGTCTGCAATAACAATCACATGAATCATCTGTCAACATATGAATTGTCATTGAAATGAAACACATGTTTTGTAACTTGTACCAAGTTAGCTAGCTCACGGAGCTGCTGGTTTTCCCCAAAAGCCTTTAGCAATGTGGTGACATTCTTTTTTGGGTCAGGACGGGACAATGCAAGTATAGTTGGCTTGTGCGGATTCGTGAAAAATCTCATTATCTGCAAGGTAAAGTAGTAATTATAGATATGAATTGATCAACTATTAGATTGATGAAGAATTTGATCACCTCAGACCAAATAGGAGGCAGATGCCTTTTCTTTAGAGATCTATCAGAGCCAATCAATGACTTCAGATCACCATCACCCTCCAATGAATCTTGTGTATTAACATAGCTAAAGTCCATTCCTGGTGGTATAACCTAATATGTAAACAAAGTTGTTAATCAGTACGAGTGAAATTACTGCACCTAATTGGTCTATTTACGTACCACCATCCTTGGCATGTATCGTCCAAGGCAGCTCACGCCGCGCTGCCTCCTGACCCTGAGCTTCCTCTCTAACTTGATATCAAACCCATCATACAAACCCCATTGTTCATCTATCTCCTGTCTTGTACTAGTCACCACCATTTCAGCAGCATCCAGCCCCAACTCTTCACCTTCAATCCTCCTCATGATCTTGTAGGTTGCATTTATGTCCTCCTTAGATAGCCTCCCTTGTTTTAGTAACTGCTCGAACTTGTTCCGTCCCAACGAGTGCCCTGTTAGCACCATTGGCACGTTCAAGGCTCCGGACAAGTGGGCCGCCACCTCTCCGGCATCTGCGTAGTGGCCATGAATCACATAAGGCCATTTTGGTTTCCCTCCATTGACTTGCTCACCAAGTGCCCTTGCCATGTTCACAATGTGACTTAAAGCACCATCAACAAATTCAGGAATATGAGGCCAAAGTGACTCTTTTGGTATGTACCTAAAAAAAATCCCAAATGTTTCATTTTATCTATATCGGCATCTTTGATAGCGTTCTTGCTACGTTACCAGTACGGTATAGTATATGGAAACGGAAACGAAGAAATGTAATTACTTGTGACGGGGACCGCAGGGGATTCGGATGATGTAGGCTCCGCAGCTGCCGCTGCCATTGGAGGGGTAGGAGAGCATCTCAATGGGCTCACCGTAGCTGTAGTCGACCTCCGGTGAGGCAATCTGTCTTGTGAGGAGATCCACACGATACACTCCCTTTGTGTTTGCTAAGGCTCGAGCAAGTTCAACAACATATTTCACCTGAATTTTTATAAATTAGTAAAAAAAACATGAAGCTGTTACAAAATTATTGTAAGTACCAACCTGTCCACCAGTATCAGAATCTCTTCCAAGTTCCATATTGTCTCCACGCACCAATCCATGCATACTACAAGCAAATTATTTTAAAAATTCAATGTTATTTATATATATATCTCACCAATATAAGAAACTCTCTTTGAAATTTTTCTAGTAGAGTCATGAGAAGAAACTAATTAGACGTGTTTACGTAATTACGTGTGTTCAAAATAGCTGTTTCGGTGAAATTGGGGTTCAAATTTTTTGAAATTAAATTTCAGTGGAACAATCGGAAATTTCTTTTATATCTTCAAAATTTTGAGGATATTCAATGATATATTTTATATTGGTCCATCAAAAAATATATAAAAAAAAATATTAGAAGTATTTCGACTAAAGTATCGATATTTACTTTATTAGCACATCGTATATTTAATGCAGTTTGGAAGGTTTAAAAACTCTCAAACTGTCACTGTACAGTAATAAATTAGTACGTTTAGTTCATTTATTTAAGATTTAATATTAAAAACATCCTCTCACTTTTGATATATTATTGGATGTATAGTTATAATAGAAATCTCTATTATAAACTAACACCGTTAACATTCCGTTTGTGTTGACTGAATTTTATTATTAAAGAGTCTAAAATAATGAAATTACAAATGAACTAAAAGCATATAATTAAAATAAGTATTTTGTTTGGATTTATATATAAAAAAAAGACAAATAAATACAAATTCTAGTTTGTTTTTAATACTTTTGGTTCATTTGTAATTTTGTTATTTTTAGTGATAAAATTGTTCATAAAATAACTTCTCATTTGCAAGTTAATATTCCCGTATTGTATCATTATATTAATTTATTTAGTAAAAGTATGAGGGTATAATAGTCAATTAATACAAATGAAGTATAAATAGAGACATTTTAGATTTTTTAACGGTCAAAATCAATTAATAAAAACGGAATGTTAACGATGTTAGTTCATAGAAAGGTTTTTAAAATAAAAGTATTTATAACTATACATCCAATAATAGTTCACTTCAAATATGAGGGAAGATTTTTAATATTAAACCTTTAATACGAGGTGTATCTGTTCCCATTTTAGAAACTATAATAAAATGTGTACCTGATCAAGACAATGTAAAGGTTCCCGGAGTTATGATCATCAGACCACATCTGCATATCGGAATTGATTCTCTGAATTTCCTTCATAGGTTCTGAAACGTTGGTGTCGCCCTTCTCCTTCTCGCCTTCCGAGAGCTCGGAAAGATCTTCGGCGGCATCGTGACGACCTTGCTCCCTTTCCAGTCGCCTCTTTGCAAGCCTTTGTGCATCCACCCATGCAATCTACCATGCAATCCACCAAAACAAATTGTAATCAATTATTCATATTTTAATTCGATTCCTACAAAAATAATCAACTAATTAATTCCAATAAACTGTTCAATTATTGATTGATAGATTTCCTTGAAAAAACATATCCATATATAGCAAACCAATTATATTCTGTTCATCTAGATTGTGAGTTGATTAATAATTTTCTTGAAATTAGACTAAATCGGATTGAAATTCAATATATTTTAGTTTAAAGTTTTATAAATCAATAGAACTCGTTGATTTCAAACAAATAAACACTTTAGAACTAATTTTAAAATGAATTATCATGTAATTTTTCTGAATATATAGATGACCACTAATGAGCTAGAAATGGGTGTAGATTTTTTCTAAAGTTTGGGTGAGAGAGGTGGTGGTGGTGGTCCATTACAAGGCACCACCTATCACCACCCGTCCAAAAGAAAAGCACAAAGGATTTTGGTTAACAATAATGCTAAACATCCTATCTAAAATCCCATATTTTTTATCCCATTACATGTGGTATGTGAGGTGTCAAATTGTGAGTGGATATTAAATTCAAAGAACAAATATGAAGCTTAAAAAAGAAAGAAGAAAAAAAAAAAGAGAGTTTGATTCATACTTGTTTCTTTTTACGGGCGAGATGCCAAATGCGCCAGCACATATTCTCGAGCCTATTACTACGCTCACGAGTGTTCCTTGTCGCTATCACCTGCATTCACTTCCACCGTTACTACCCTCTGCCATCACATGACACATGTTTCTCTCTTTTCTTTTTCTCCTTTTCATTTAATCATTCATTTTTAACTAACTTTAAAACTAAATGCATTGACAATTACACAAAGAATATAATTAAAAAAAAAAAAAAGATTAAAAGAAAAATAATAGAGATGCCTTAATTAACATTCATTTATGAACTTAATTTTTTAAGTAGAGAATTCAAGTGATCAACAAATTCAGAATTGAATAAATGTTAAAATTTGAACATCAACATTTGAAATTCATGGCTAATTTTATATTTGTTTATTATACATGTTCGTTATAATCTTAACAATTGAAAATGTACATATCTATTTTAATTCATGTCATGTGCATCTTTTTTTCATGTTAACGATCGAGGTTCGTGCCCTTAAAAATGTGTAAGCAGTAGTAGAAAAAGGGGGGACACAACGGTCATGTTCCCATTCTCTAATAAAATAGAAAGAGAATAATTGAGAAATAAAATAGAAAGAGAATAGAAGAAATGGAAAAAATAAAAAAAAAAATAAAAAAAGTCCCTAAAGAAGCAATTGTTATCACGGGACCTACCAAAAGAATCAAATCCTTTTGCAAACTCTGCCACACAAAAAAAGAAAACTCTTGGAATATATGCTCATTAATTTCATTTTAATTAATTTATTGAAAAAATCATTTTGTTTATTTGTTCATTACACCACATTACCACCTTTTGGAATAGAGACTTCCTAGAGTTTACATTAACATTAATTAGGAAGACTCGTATTAATAATAAAGGAATTAAATTAATTTTAATCGAATCCAATTTTTTCTGATACCTTAAAACAATGAAAGTTATTTCTTATTGATAATGCATCCTAAGAAACACATGCTTCTTCGAAAACCATTTCACAATTTTCTGTAATAAAAATAACAAGAGAAAAAGAGAGAGAATAACCTTGACCCAAGTTCTATGGAGGTCAGATTCATCAAAGCTATTAATGACTTCTTCAACAAAGTACTTAGTGGGACTAAACAACTTCCTTTCCTTAGCTTTGGTCTCTTCAAACTTTGAGAGCTTCAACTTCCCATCGTTTTTTTCTCTTGTGCCACTTCCCACATCCAAAATTGCTTCCAAGTACCCATTAATCCAGTCATTTCCTGCCATTTTTTTCCTCCTTTGCTTCCAATCTATAGAAAGAATTAGAACCCCTTTTCAAAGTTGATTGATTGATTGATTAAAAAATCAAACAAATAGACAAATGAAAAGGGATTGGAATATAATTGTTGAATTCTTTGAAGGGTGGTTGTTTCTTGGGGAAAAAAAAAAAAACAAACTTGTATGGTTATAGCAAGAAAGAGAGAGAAGAGAGAGATGGATTCAAGAAGTAGCCATTTGAAACCAAGTTGGAGGTGAACATTAAGTTAGGCGTATATATATAGATAGATAGATATATAAGGCTGTGAAATATTTAAATATAAAATATTATTTATTTACCAATTAACATTTGAATACATTTGATTTAGATATTGGGTGGTATTTGTTCTCTCACTCTCTCTGATCTCGATCTCCATTTCTTTCATAGGAAGAATATTACTAAAACATCCATATTCCTCTATTATTCTCCACTTAAACCAAAAGTTCTCTAAGACCATTTTTATTTTTAGTTTGATATCTGAATATATCTATGTGTTGCATGTGTGTACACACCATATGGTAAATCGATATATAGAATTTTTTCAACTAGCATAAGGAAAAAAAAATTGAATTATTGATATAAGGGCTTTTATTTTTGGTCTTATATAAGAAATGAAAGTATTTATATATACAGTATGTGAGTTTCATAGTCTTTCAAGGAAATTATTTTGGTGATGATTATACATAACATGCACTTGAAATTAAACCCTCTCAATATTTCGTCTTGAATCAAACAAACGACAAAGCTTTTCATTTCGTTTATTCTAGTTGGTTGAGAAATGGTTGTGTTGTTTTACGACCTTTAACAATGGTGTAGAATTTGTATTTCTGAATGTGGGATTTTGTTAGTCCATCTATTCATTTCAAGCCTATTTACTAGAAGACCAATGATGAAAATGGGTTGAAGCCAGTAGAAGCCCACACAGCTATGCTCCCTCTAGCCTGACCCAACTTGTGTGCTCTGCCTGATCCAACTGATGTTATTGATACGGTGTGTTTTGGCTTATCAGTGCAAACTGATAAGGCTGACTCAAGATTCTCTTATGACTTGGCATCATATGATTGGTTGCACTTTGAACAGCTGGATCTTATCTGCTGGTGACTATATAAAGTGAAACGATGGAGAGAGAAAGTAATTTAGTTTTTTCTCTAGGGTTTCTTTCATCTTCCAGAAGCTTTCTCTCTGTATTGTTCTTGGTGTTCTAGAGATTCTTCGTGGATTTCTGGTTTCTCTTCTTTGAATTTGTAAGAGAGATAAGAGAGAAAAAGAGAGATCAGTGAGTGGTGATTTTGTTGATGTAACTTTTGAGCTTTTATGGGTTTGTTATTTTCAGGCGTAGGTTGTTTTAGAGGTCTGTGAGGTTGAGTGTTGTTGTGCTGGTTTTCCAGGCTTCTTTTGAGGGTTTATCAGGCTAAGTCCTGGATAGTCTAGATCTATATAAACATCTCATATAGTGGAGTGAGTCTTTGATCTGACTCAAAGTGGATGTAGGCTTGTTCTTAAGCCGAACCACTATAAAACCTCCGTCTCTCTTTTCTTTTGCTTTCTTGTTCTTATTACTGCTGCTTGGTACATCTTTTGTTTTTTATATTACTTCCGTTTAAATGAATCCTGAACAGGTTATAGTAATAGAGAGTGGATCTAGAATCTAGTAAGGGATCTAGATTTACAACAGTGGTATCAGAGCCTCAATTGTACCAACGGCGAATCCGGAGAAAGAAGAACCTCCAGTTGCAGAGCCTTCAACCCCTGAAGACTCAATTGGAGTTAAAGTAGTAAGCAGTGAACTTGAGAAAATAAGCAGTGAACCTGCTAGCAGTCGTGAGGAGGTAATTGTTCACAACTTTAGTAATTTCAATTCAACTTGCATGTCTATGAAGTTTGACGTAGATAAATTCAATGTCATTAGGGATTTTGGCATCTAGAGACGAAAGGTGAAAGCCCTTCTATCTCAGCAGAAAATCCTTAAGGCAATTGAAGGCCCTGATAAATTACCTGAAACTTTATCTCTTGAACTAGAAAAGATGACATGTTAGAAATGGCCTTAGGAACTATAATCTTGAACCTATCTAATAACGTTCTTAGGGAAGTAAATGATGAAACCACTGCCTGTAATATTTGGAAGAAATTAGAAGGCCTATACCTGACTAAGTCACTCACGAACAAAATCTATCTTAAGGAAAGGCTTTTTAGCTTTAAAATGAATCCTAGCAAGAATCTTGATCAAAATATTGATGAATTTAAGAAGATGACTATTGAACTTGCTAATGCTGGAGAAAATGAAAAACTGAGTTATGAAAATGAAGCTATTATTCTGCTAAATGCTTTGCTTGATTCCTTTAAAGATGTAAAAGCTGCTATTAAATATGGTAGAACCTCTCTATCTCTTGAAGAATGTATTTCTGCTTTAAAATCTAAAGACCTAGAACTGAAGATAGAAAATAAGAATACCGGTGAGAACCTATTTGTGAGAGGGAGACAGTATAATAGGAATAGGAACAATAATATCAATAATTACAATAAAGGCAAAGTGAGGAGTAAGACACCTAACCACTATAGATCTCAATCTAGGAACAGAAATGGCAATAGAAAGTGCTACTTCTATGGTAAAGAAGGTCACATTAAAAAAATACTGTTATGAATTTAAAAAGAAGAATTAGGAAAAGACTCTTAATGATGGAGATGCTGATGTAGCATCTAAATCCTTTAAACATAGTGAAGTGTTAGCTGTTAGCACAGAGGATACTAAAAGTGAGTGGATTCTTGACTCTGGCTGTTCCTTTCACATGACACTTAAGAGAGACTGGTTCACAGAGTTCAAAGAACTCTGTGGAGGCAGTGTGCTGATGGGGAACAATCAGCAATGTCAGGTGGAAGGTACATGATCTGTGGCCATTAGAATGTATGATGACATGATTAGAGTCTTTAAGGATGTGAGATATATGCCTAAACTGAAAAGAAATCTTATTTCTTTATGTGTCCTAGATGAGGAGGGTTGTTGCTATAAGGCTGAGAAAGGTGTCTTAAAAGTTTTTAGGGGTTCTTTAGTGATTCTCAAAGGTGATAAGAAAAACAGTCTATATGTTATAAAAGGTGTGACAGTCACTAATGAGGCAGCTTGTGTAGCAACCAAAACTAGTGACATCACATCTTTATGACATAAGAGACTTGGTCACATGAGTGAGAAAGGTTTAAGTGAATTAAGTAAACAAAATTTGCTTAATGGGGACAGTGTTAATAAACTGGAATTCTGTGAAAATTGTCTCTTAGGAAAACAGCATAGGCTGAGTTTTAATACAGCTCAACACAACACAAAAGAGATCCTCCAATATTTGCATTCAGACTTTTGGGGACCTTCAAAAGTCCCAACACATGGTGGAAATCAGTATTTTCTATCTTTAATAGATGATTATACTAGAAAGGTCTAGGTGTACCTATTGAAGTCTAAAGATCTTGCTTTTGAAAGCTTTAAAGCTTAGAAACTATTGGTTGAAAATCATACTTCTAAAAAGGTTAAGGTACTAAGAACTAATAATGGTCTAGAGTTTTGTAAGGAAGAATTCAATAAATTCTGTAGTGACCATGGCATAGAAAGACACAGGACCGTGAGGTATAAACCTTAACAGAATGGGGTAGTTGAGAGAATGAATAGAACCATTCTAGATAAGGTTAGATGTCTCCTAATCAGCTCAGGTTTAAGTCAGAAATTCTGGGGTGAGGCAGTTGCAACTACCACATACCTGATTAACAGATCCCCATCCACTGCTATAAACCTTCTAACACTCGAAGAAAAGTGGACTAGTAGGCCCCTTTCTTTGAAACACTTAAGAGTGTTTGGTTGTGCTGCTTATGCACATCAATCAGAAGGTAAGCTTGAACCTAGATCCCTAAGAGGTGTTTTCTTAGGATATCCTTTAGGTGTTAACGGATATAGGGTGTGGCTTAGAGACCAGAAAGGTTTCAAAGTTATTGTGAGCAAAAATGTCATTTTTGATGAGGCTAGAATTCCTTGTAAGAGTAATGACATTACTGCTGATCCTGAACCAGATTCTTTAAAGAATTCTGAAAACCAAATTGAGGTGGAAGTTGGTAGCCATCCTCTTAATACTGACTCTGTTTAGCCTACTCCTAATGAAGATGATGATGCCATTCACTATGACCCAGATCAGGTGGAAGAAAATCAAAATCAGAATCAGCCAGAGATTGATAGGGAATCTCTAACTGATTATGAACTGGTTAGGGATAAGGCTAAAAGGATAATCAAACCTAACAGTAAATATGCTTATGTTGATGTCATTTATTTTGCTTTATGCATTGGCCAACAATTAGAAAATGCTAAAACTAGGAGTTCTTTAGAAGCAGTTAGTTCCATTGATAAACTGAAATGGCTTTATACTATGAGAGAAGAGATGGACTCTCTTGAGAAAAATAGAACCTGGTCTCTTGTAAAGAAACCAGAAAAATAGAAAGTTGTTGCTTGTAAGTGGATCTTTAAGATAAAAGAGGGTCTAGAGAAACATGAACAACCTAGATACAAAGCTAGGCTTATTGCTAAGGGTTTCACTCAAAGAGAAGGAATTGACTATAATGAGATATTCTCTCTTGTAGTCAAATATAAGACTATCAGAATAGTCCTTGCCTTAGTTAGTCTCTATGACCTAGAACTTGAACAACTGGATGTTAAGACTGCCTTCTTGCATGTAGACTTAGATGAGACCATCTAAATGTCTGAACCCGAAGGTTTTGAGTCCAAATCAAAGCCTTCTCATGTTTGTTTTCTGAAGAAATCCTTGTATGGGTTGAAACAAGCCCCTGGGCAATGGGACAAGAAATTTGATAACTTCATTACTGCCTTAGGTTTTAATAAAAGCAATTATGACATATGTTTCTATTTTACAAGTGAAAATGTTATGAATTTTGTCTATCTGCTTTTGTATGTTGATGACATGTTAATTGCTAGTAAAAACATGCCTAGGATTAAAGAATTAAAAGGAAAATTGAAAACTGAATTTGACATGAAGGATTTAGGTGATGTTAAAAGAATCATAGTGATAGAAATTGTCAGAACCAGAAAAGAGTCCTACTTGCCTTAAACAAGAAAATTACCTAACTAAATTGGTTGACAAATTCTCTATGAAAAACTGTATGCCTGCTAATATCCCTATGTTACCTAGCTTTATGTTGTCTGCTGCTCTCTCTCCCAGATCTATTGAGGAGAACAGATACATGTAAAATATTCCTTACTCCAGTGCTGTTGGGTCTGTCATGTATGTCATGATTAGCACTAGGCTAGATTTAGCTCAAGCAATTAGTGTCTTGTCCAGATATATGGCCAACCCTGGTAAAGGCCATTGGAATGCCATGAAGTGGTTTTTGAGATATATTAGTTCAACCACATCAGTTGGACTGATATATGACTGTGCTAATTCTGTTGTTGACCTAATTGGTTATGTAGATTTTGATTATGCTGGTGGCAGAGATAAAATGAGGTCCACCTCCTCATATTTCTTCACCATTGTAGGCTGTTGTATAAGCTGGAAAAGCTAGTTGCATTCAGTGGTGGCCTTATCCACTACTGAAGCTGAATACATAGCAGTTACATAAGCTATTAAAGAAGCCATTTGGCTTCAAGGTCTTTTAGGTGACATTAAAGTGTTTAGTGGGAAGGCTGTCATCTATACTGATAGCCAAAGTGCTTTGCATCTTTGCAAATATCCTGTTTTTCATGAGAGAACTAAACACATAGAAATTAAATATCATTTTATTAGAGATCAAATCTCTGAAGGTATTGTTGAGGTGGAAAAGATTTCTACTGAGAATAATCCTGTTGACATGGGCACCAAAGTTGTTCACTATAGTAAGTTTAAGCATAGCTTAAACCTACTGAAGTTAGGTGATTATGGATAATTTGTTTGTTTGTGTGTTTTCTGAGCCAAGTTTTTTAAGAGAAGATTGCTCTGCTATATGAATGAGATGAACTAAGGTGGAATTTGTGAGATTTTGTTAATCCATCTATTCATTTCAGGCCCATTTACTAGAAGCCCAATGATGAAAAGGGGTTGAAGCCAGTAGAAGCCCACACATCTATGCTCCCTCTAGCCTGACCCAACTTGTGTGCTCTGCCTGATCCAACTGATGTTATTGATACGGTACGTTTTGGCTTATCAGTGCAAACTGATAAGGCTGACTCGGGATTCTCTTGTGACTTGGCATCAGATGATTGGCTGCACTTTGCACAACTGGATCTTATCTGCTCGTGAATATATAAAGTGAAACGATGGAGAGAGAAAGTAATTCAGTTTTTTCTCTAGGGTTTTTTTCATCTTCCAGAAGCTTTTTCTCTCTGTAAAATTCTTGGTGTTCTTGAGATTCTTCGTGGATTTTTGGTTTCTTTTCTTTGAATTTGAAAAAGAGATAAGAGAGAAAATAGAGAAAGAGAGAGATCTGTGAGTGGTGATTCTATTGATGTAACTCTTGAGCTTTTCTGGGTTTGTAATTTTCAGGCGTAGGTTGTGTTAGAGGTCTGTGAGGTTGAGTGTTGTTATGCTGGGTTTCTGGGCTCCTTTTGAGGGTCTATCAGGCTGAGTCTTGGACAGTCTAGATATGTATAAACATCTCATATAGTGGAATAAGTCTCTGATCTGACTCAAAGTGGATGTAGGCTTGTTCTCAAGCCGAACCACTATAAAACCTCACTCTCTTTTCTGTTGCTTTCTTGTTCTTATTATTGATGCTTGGTACAACATTTGTTTTTTTATATTACTTTTGTTTAAGTGAATCTTAAACAGGTTATAGTAATAGAGAGTGGATCTAGAATATGGTAAGGGATCTAGATTCACAACACTGAATAATCTTTACATGTGCATAATACAAGAGTATTTATATTAACTAGTGAAACCCTAGTTGTATCTAATTAGGAAAGCAATAACTACAACACAACTTTAGATACTAGGAGATTGCATAACACTACCCCTCAAACTGGATGTCCGGAGACGAACAAGTTTGTCTGTTAACAGTAGGTGACATTGTTTGTGAAGGCCCTTGGTGAGAACATCAGCGAGCTGATAATTCGAAGGGACAAATAGAACACAGTAGTTGCCGAGTGCTACTTTTTCATGAACAAAGTGATAATCCAGCTCAATGTGACGAGTGCAGGCATGATGAATATGATTGGCAGCAAGATATGTCGCACTTATGTTGTCACAATATAGCAAGGAAGGAAAAGTGACTGGACACCCGAGTTCATGTAGAAGAAAGCTGACCCATACAGTTTCAGCACATGCATAAGCCAATGATCGATATTCTGATTTCGCACTAGAGTGAGCAATTGTGGGTTGCTTTTTGGAACACCATGAGATAAGCGTGGAACCAAGGAAATTGAGATAACCTGTGGTGGAGCGACGAGAGTCAAGACAACCTACCCAATTGGCATTAGAGAAGGCGCGAATGGTCATAGGTGTAGATGTGGGTTTGATGAAAATACTGTGACCAACGGAGCCCTTGATGTAGCATAGGATCCGTTTGACAGAAACCATGTGAGGTAGACGCGGAGCACTAAGAAATTGAGCCATAGTGCTTACCGCAAAGGAGATGTTAGGGTGAGTAAGAGTTAAATATTGCAAAGAACGAACAAGTTGATGGAATTCAGTGGCGTCTTCAAGAAGAGCACTGTCATAAGCTGTGAGATGGACTTTGGCGGCAAGAGGCGTGGAGGTAGGTTTGCAGTTAGTCATCATGCTGCAGTTAAGAAGATCCAATGCATATTTCAGTTGAGAGATGTGTAAACCATTCAAATAAGGATGAATTTCAAGACCGAGGAAGTATCTTAGAGAACCTAAGTCCTTCACATCAAACTCACGACCAAATGATTGTATAAAATGGTTAATGAGGTCTACATTGCTACCTGTTAAGACAATATCATCAATATACAACAACAGAAAAAAGGTATGAGTTTCACGCCGATAGATAAAAAGTGAAGTGTCAGCTTTGCTATAAGTGAAACCAAACTAAAAAAGAAACACTCTGAAGCGACTGAACCAAGCACGATGGGCCTGTTTGAGACCATATAACGCCTTTTGTAATTTGCAAACAAAGTTCGGACGTTGTGGATCGACAAAACCGGAAGGCTGAGACATAAACACATCCTTGCGAAGAACACCATTTAGGAAGGCATTTTTGATGTCCAGTTGATGAAGGGGCCAAGATTGAGAGACAGCAAGACACAGAACTGTACGGATAATGGTGGGTTTGACCACTGGACTGAAAGTATCATCATAATCAAGTCCAGGTTGCTGGTGAAAGCCCTTTGCAATAAGGTGATCTTTGTAGCGCTCAATGAAGCCATTTGAGCGACGTTTGATCTGAAAGACCCATTTACGGCTCACTGTATTCTGAGAAGGAGAGGGAGGGACCAAAAGCCAAGTGTCATGCTTCACCAAGGCATTGAATTCATCAGCCATGGCATCAAGCCACTTAGGATGCTTGATAGCTTACGTGAAATAGGTGGGTTCGGTTGGTTGAGAGAGAACCGTGGCATGTGCCTGAGAGAGGTGGACAATGCCATCCGTGTGTGTCTTAGGTTGGCGAATGCCATCACAAAGATGGGTGGTCATGTGATGAAGATGCTCGGGCGGAGGTGGTAGAGGCGCATGCAGCGTCGGAGGTGTAGGAAGCATCGGAATATGGTCCGCATGTTACGGATATGGTGGAGTAACTAGCTTAGTGTGAGGTGGTTGAGTGGGTTCGACTGGGGTTGATGAGAAGAGTTGGTGACGCTCCAAATATGCCAGCGGTGAAGAAGAATCTGTGACTTGTGAGCTAGCAAAAAGAAACTTTGATTCATTAAATATAACATGCCGTGAAATATACACGCGTTGAGTCACCGGATCAAGGCACCGATAACCTTTATGATGAGTACTGTACCTCAGAAAGACACACTCTGTGGAACGAGGGAGAAGTTTTTGTGTGACATAGGATCCTAGATAAGGAAAGTAGGCACATCCGAAAGGACGAAGATGACTGTAGGTTGGATCTTTCTGAAACAGAACTGAATAGAGAGATGACTATTTGAGTAGTGGTGTGGGAAGGAGATTTATAAGGTAGACAGAAGTTAGAGCAACCTCAACCCATAAGCTGAGGGGAGCATAAGCTGCAGTTAATAACGTGCGAGTCATGTCAGTAATATGGTGATGCTTGTGCTCGGTAAGACCGTTTTGTTGAGGCGTGTGTGGGCAAGAACGACGATGATAGATACCTAAGTCACTACATAGATTATCAAATTGAGAGTTTACATATTCTGTACCTCCATCACTTTGAAAAATCATCACAGATGAATTAAACAAAATTTTGACCATATTAGTAAATTTACGAAAATGAGTAAAGACTTCAGATTTGAGAGGCATAGGATAAATCCATGAATAACGAGAATACTCATCAGTAAATAAAACATAATATTTGAAACCAGAAGTAGAGACAGTAGAAGACATCCAGACATCAGAGTGAATAATATAAAAAGGACTCAATGCATAAATTTTATGTGAATCAAACGGGAGTTTGTGAGATTTGCAAGTAGCACAGTAATTACAAAAAGAAAAATTACGCGAAAAATTGGATTAGAAATTTTGAGAACTTAGGTGGTTAATGATGCAGATGACGGGTGACCTAGGTGGAAATGTCAGAGATTGGAGACGGAAGAGGTCGGTGCAGAAGGCTGCGGTAGCGAGAGGGGATAAAGACCATCCTTACATGGGCCCTAAAACAATGGAACACCAGAATTGAGATCAGAGATAATATATCTAGATGGAGTGAAAGTAAAACTGACAGAATTATCATTAGTGAAACGTGCAACAGAGAGCAAATTTTTATTAAGAGACGGAACATGAAATACGTTATTGAGAGAGATGTGTTTAGAACCAAGAGAAAGAGGAAGATTACCAGTGTTAGTAATGGGAAGAGTTGCCCCATTACCTAACAAGACAGAGGTATTACCATTAAAATGGATAAAATCCGGAGGTGCAATACTCGTCATGTGATGGGTGGCACCGGTTTCAGGATACCAAGTAAATTCAGGAGCCGATTGGAACTGAGGAATCGAATATGGTTGGTATTGGGAGTGTTGAGAGACATGCATGCCAGCAAACGGAGCAGTAAGTGAATCAGGACCATGATAGCGGTGTGGACAGGTAGTATGCGAATGTTGCATAGTTGAGCACGTAGGACACCATTGTTGCGGATGAGAGCCAAGGAGATCCCGACCACCAGGATGAGGCTGTTGCTAAGAATTATCGTGCCCATACCCAAATGTAGAAAAATCAGGTTAAGACTGCCAAGGTGATCGACCACGACCTTGTGCGCCTCTACGCCAGCAACTACGATTAGAAAAGGAGCCACGGGACTGCCATTGACCAAAAGAGGACCCATGGGTGATGTTGGCAGTCGGCAATGGTGAAGGTGACTGAGAGGTAGCCAGAGCGGTGGTGCTTCCGCTGTCAACAGTTTTGACATGAGATAACTGAGAATCAAAAGACAATAGACGTGCACGAAGATCTTCAAACGTAGGTAGTGGCGGGAAGTTCAGAATGATCGTAACAATCATGGCATAATCAGAACTAAGGCCACAGAGAATGACAGTAACCGGATCAAAGGAAAAGACCGGTTCATTGATTGCTGCGAGAGAATTAGAAAGAGACTTAGCATGTTGGAGATAAACAGAGACTGTTTTGGTACCTTTTGTCATATCCATGAGCTGAAAATGAATATTGGCGGCATTAGCAACCGAATGTTGGGAGAAACATTCTTTGAGACAAGTCCACATCTCGAAGGCAGTAGATTTTCTGACGATCAGAGAGAGCATGGGCTCGGTGAGAGTGGCAACTATGTAATTGACAACAAGTTGATCTTGTTCAAACCAGGAGAGATAAGCCGGATTGGGGGTGGAGGAATCAGTTTCAGCGGCTGCAGCAGAGGTAACAGAAGGTGCAGGTGCAGGCGTAGAGCCATCAACAAAATTGTAGATGCCATGACCAATAAGAAAGGGTCGAAGTTAAGCAGACCATAAGAGGTAGTTAGACTCAGTAAGCTTGAGAAAGTGAGCCAAGGAGGGGCCGGGTAAGGAGGGAGTATGTGAGAAGGAGGAAGAGGTGCCGGCTGTAGAGGTGGCCATGATAATAGTAGAGAAAGGGATCGGAAAAGAAAATTAGGTTTTTGTTAGAAAAATGGTTGCTTTGATACCATGTAGAATTTGTATTTTTGAATAATCTTTACATGTGCATAATACAAGAGTATTTATATTAACTAGTGAAACCCTAGTTGTATCTAATTAGGAAAGCAATAACTACAACACAACTTTAGGTAGTAGGAGATTGCGTAACGCAATCCAAAGCATCTTCTTTCTCTTTTTGTTTTTCGTTTCCTTCTCGTTTTGATGTCACACTACATTGTATTTTCACATATTTCCTATAAAATTAATGATCAGCTAGCAAAGAAAAAAGAAAGTGTGAGAGCATTTCATTCTCAACCAAAAAAAATCAATTAGGAGATGCAGAATCCCAAATTTTGAATTTTATTTTGAGCGGGTTTACTAATTGAGAATTCTAACCAGGAATAAAAACAATTGGAAATCACCATATGTGGCTTGGTGGTAATTAGGAGTGTCTCCAATTCGAATCATTGCACTGTAAGTGGTTTGTCAAAATAAATAAATAAATAAATAAAACTATTGGAAATTAAGTTACATGAACCTTACACACAAATATAGATTTAAGTTACATTTGGGGAGGGAACTAAACTCCCTGCTTTCATCTAAGGAATTAAATTCTCTTTCTAATTTCCTTCCTAATGGACCCCGGTTCTCTTTCATTTATATTTCTTGTTATTAAACTCGCTCTTATAATATGTTTACTTTCAAAAAAGGCATTCTTTGATATAAAATATCTAAAATCAATTTTCAATTCAATAAAAATGAAAAATTATTTTTTTTTTTCGAATTTTGACTTGAATAATGTTTTATCGAATACTTTTTAAAACTCTTAATTTCCACAACCCATTTATCTTAAATTTTATGTGTCTCTTGAAAATGAAGAATTGTATTAGATTCTATAACAAAGCTCTACAACTTTAGCAGGATAAAAAAAAAAGATGGAAATCAATCAAAAGTGAGAGAATAATAAAATTTATTTAAACTTTCCAACTCATTTTAGAAGTTTGGATGAAAAAAAATTGAAATGAGAGTTGGGAAATACATATAATATTATTAGGGATAATCATATAGTTAAACAAACCTCACTGGCATATTTTCAAGCATATGAGACTTAAAAGTATGAACATTCTAGTTTCTACCAAGAAAATTATAAAGAAGGGTATAAATAAATAAACAAAGAAATGAAGAATCAAACGAAAATGACAAAAGTTAAGGGCGCGTTTGGTATCGTTTTAAAAATAGTGTTTGAAAACTTTTTTTAAAAATGGAAATCATGTTTTAAAAATGATGTTTTTAAAAATGTAATGTGTTTAATAGTGTTTTTTAAAAGTAGTTTTTTGAAACTAAAAACGATTTAAAAGTGTTTGGTTGTTTTTGAAATGGGTAAAATAGTTGTTTGGAGGGAAAAGTTGATTTGTTTTGAAGTGATGTTTTTGAAAATGGTAAAAAACAATAAAACGTTGTTTTTAACTTTTTAGTTATACATTTCAAAAAGTTATTTTTTATTTTCAAAAACAGTTTTATAAAACATATAAATAAACAACATTAAAGTTGCTTTTTACTTTTAAAAATAGAAAACCATTTTTAAAAATGGTTCCAAATAGCACCTAAGGTGTTTCGATGGTAAGTCCCTTGAGTTCGAATTCTCTCCTAATATGGGTTTTTGCTTGGTTATTCCTTTTTCAGTGACTCCTAAACCGATAAGCATTAAAAAAAAAAAACAATTAAATGAATTTGTTTCTTTATTTTCTTTCTCGTGCAAATATGTGTTTCATTAAAGCTAAAGTACTCTCAAGAAAGTTATGATTCTCCCAAAGTCTTGTGTTTCCTAGCATTTTCCTAATTCAGTGATACCTAAGCATAAAATAGGTTACATGATCAACATTAATTCTTTTTTTCTAACTCAAATATTATATATATATATATATATATATATGTTATGAAAAAGCAAGACTATGAGATGATCATAACTCTTCTAAAATAGCTAAGCAAAAAGCCAGATTAGGAGATGATCCAACACTTAAAAAAAAATAAAAAGGGTTTAGTGACGACTAAATGCTATTGAAAAAGATGGTTTTCCATTGAAAATACACTTTTTCGACGTTGGTAATAGTAATAAAAAAGGTCAATGAGTTGTCGAAAATACCACTTTTTTCGACGGATGTACACCACCTCATAGGCCCTTCCTAAGGAACCCTAACATTGACTAGATACACCCCATCACCCAAACCCATTGTTAATTCCAAATAATTCATGCAATTTACACGGTTCGAACCCAAGACCTTGAAGATGGTATATGTTCCTTATACTATTTTACTATAATTTTATATCTGATACGTTTTGCATACTAATATATATATATATATATAAACTATTGGTATATTTTGCACATTATTTAATTGAATCTATATTATACATACTATTTTATATGTTTTGATATTGTTTTTCAAATTAATATTTTATTAAAATATTCCCTTATTTGATAGAAAAATATGACTTGTTTTTACCATTTTGTTACAGCATCAAATTTCAATAGGGAATACATATAGAATTTTTTTATTTATTTATAATTAACATTGTACTGAAAAATTATTAATTTTTATTAATTAATAACTTAAACTCATTTCAATAAAATTTTTAATTATTATGTATAATATACAAATAGGTATTAAAAAAAGTTTAGATCATTCTTTTTTAAAAATTTGATTAAGTTGTGTTTACTAGACATAATTAAAAATAACTAAATGTTCATGTAATTTCTAATAATTTTGTTATATTTTATACTTAGTTATTTAGCCCGATATACCCTTGGAGTAGACTTCTTATTAGTGATCATCACAAATTATAAGTTTTTTATTAATTAATTATGATATTTCAAAATTGAATCAAAATACTTGGCAAAAAAATTCATATAGTGATTCCGCTAAAAAAAATATAGTTATAAAAAAAAAAAAAGTACATATAGTGATGCATTTAAAATATTGACCTACAAGTCACATTTTATTTTTTTTAATTTTTTTTTTAGTTTATAAATTATCACATACATAAATATATTACATTAAAATTTATTAATTAATATTATAATATTTAACTAAATATTTTCCAACAAATAATTTACAAAATAGTACAAATTTTTTGCCTAGTTTTTACGGCTATTGGGCAGTTGGAAATGTGGAATTACCTTTTTAATTATTTTAGACGACACTATTTTTACTGTCGAAAATGTGGGCAATTTATTCGACTATTTTCGATGGCCATTGGGTTGTCAGAAATGTTGTACTACTTTTTTCATCATTTTTGACGACGCTGATATTCTCGTCGAAAAATGTTGAATCATTGACAACAATTAGAGTCATCGAAAATAGTTGGTCGTTGATAAACATTTTTTTTTTTTTTAATTTTTGTAATGTACGTCAATAAGATTCTAGGTTCCAATCATGTTTCCCCTCAATTTTTAAAACTGCAATAGTTCAATAATAAATAAAAGAATCAAAGAAAAGGAAGAAAAAGGAAAGAGAAAAAAGAAAAGAAAAGGTAGAGAGAAAGAGATAAAGTGTATGGAGGTGGAAGTTGGGGAAGTTACATCATAATCACTATGGATATTTGAAGGAATATCCTTCAATTTGGGTTAGGATTTGTGACCATTCAACCTGTTTTTATTCTTCTTTTTATCTCTTTATTATTCATTATTAATAATAATTCCTATACCTCACTTTCTAGTTTCTTCCACGAAAATATACGCCACACTTGCTATCTTTGAGATAACACCCGCTCTTCATATATATATATAGACAGAAATATATATATACAGAAATTCTATTATCAGTTCGAACTGACAAAAGTTATATCAGTTCCTTGTATGTGGGTTACTGGATTTAAATATTATGACTTGGTTGTATGTACTTGTCAGTCAAAGTATTTAAATCTAGTGATCCACATATAAAGAACTGATACAACTTTTATCAGTTCGAACTGATAAGAGTAAGACTATGAACAACTTTTATCAATTCGAACCGATAATAGTAAGAATATATATATATATATATATATTTATTTCATGTTCTTTTCTCAAATTTTTTTTGGTTGTGTTCTTCTCATTAATTGAATGTGGTTCCCACTTAATTAGAATTTTTTTTTTATTTTTTTTTGTGTGAAGGAATGCCCTAAAGATCTTTTTATTTTTATTTTTAATCCTTTTATATAATGAGATATTGCTAAATTTATTTATGGATCAAAATATATAAACTTAAATTTCTGAATTAATTTTTTTACTTCAACATCTCAGCATTGGATTAAAGAGCATATAAACACATGAGTTGTTAGGATGTTGAAATTAAAAAATTAGACCAGAAATTTAAATTGATTTAGTCTAACCCTTTAGTTAATATAACCATGGTTGAACCTAGGAAATATTTTCTATAAGTCAATGACGAGTAGGGTTTTTGCCGTTTAAAATCGTCCGTCAAAAATATTTATAAACCGAGCAATGCCTCAAAAGGTTTGGAAAAACACAAGTATGGTGGTAAGTAAGAGTTGTCTACAGAGATCGGAGGTAGCGATGATTAGCTTAGGATTAATATAACTAGTATGCATAAAAGTAAAGTATATGATTGGTGTTTTGAAGTGAAAAAAAAAAATGTAATAAAAACTACACTAGGAATGCAAAGTGAATGAAGTGAAAGATATGATAATGGAAACTAAGGAATTAACGGACTCGTAAGCGAACACTGGGCAAATGTAACAAACTCATAATTTAAGCATGTTTTGACAAATATAACCAACCTAGGGTGTATAGAATTGGCTATTTATCTCTAGCAAGGGGTCAACCTAGGGTGTATAGCGAAAACCTCCTACTAGCGATTAATCCCTCCTAAGCAACCAACCTAGGGTGTATAGTGTTAGTTGCTCATTTGAGATTCTAACCATGAATGCTCATCTATCTAACTAGGGCTCAACCTATTTCTAACGTAGCCATCCTAGGGTGTATAGTGATGACTTCCAATTCTCTCATAAGTGGCCGACCTAGGGTGTATAGTGAAGGCCACCTGTTTGAGATTGGATGAGGCTCAAGGTTATTCAACTGGATTCTACTCGAAGGTTAGTTTTCGTAAAATCACTAAAGTAGCCAACCTATGGTGTATAGTAAAGCCTTCTAATCCTCTCACAAGTGCCGACCTAGGGTGTATAGTGAAAGTCACCCGTTTGAGGTTAGATTAAGACCGTGGTTGTAGAGCCAGAATTCTGGAAATCCCTTTCATTTAATAAAGCAATAAAGATTCCAACTCAACATGCTAAGAGGGTGTATTCTAGACAAATCAATATTGGAAATCATTCAAAGCAAGAGAATAAAACATAGAGATAGATTGAATATAATATAATAGAGTTTAATTACAAAAACCTAATATCCATTAACTAATCACATCAACCCCATTAGTGGGGAATTTAGCTACTCATGTTCTTAACAGTAAATAACTAAGAGAAGAGATTGAGAAAAACCCTTGAAGATAATCTCCTTCCTTGAAGCCTTGAATCAAAATCTCCTTAGTTGCCTTTGGTGAGTAAAGAGGGGTTTGGATGAGAGGGAAAATAGTTTTAGGTCTAGGACAAGTAATGAAAACATAAAATATGTGTGGGAGGATTTGGGGATGTTTTGGTCGAAATAAATAAGGTTCTATTTATAGGGGATGCAAAAATAGGTCATAAAATGCTTAAAAACAGAAGTCTGGCGCGGGAGTGCGGTTGGACCCACACTCTGACCCCCACTTTATCCATTTTCACAATTTCAGCTCTCTGATTTTGGCAAGAGTGCTGTTAGATTCGCACTCTGACCTGCACTTTATCCAACTTTCACAATTTCATCTCCCAGGTTTGGCAAGAGTGCTGTTGAAAGTGTTGTTAGACCTGCACTCTGACCCGCACTCTTGGAGCTTCTAATAACTTTCATCCTTCTTTTAGCATATTTTGGTTCCTTTTCGTTCGAAAGTCCAGCAACATGCTTCTAACACTAGAAATGTACGAATGCCTGCAATTATGCACAAAAAGCCCATAAGAGACGTTAAAACGCAAGAGAACGAAACAAAGGATGAAGAAATAAGGGCATAAATATATAACAATTTAGGCCTGATCATTACCCCTAAATAAAACCTTTGCTTGTCCTCAAGCGAAACATAAAATAAAACAAATAAGACAAAACAATAAAATGACTCAATCTAAAATTTTACTAGACATAAACATATGCTGCAAAGCCAACTAATAGAGAGATAAGCAAAAACAAGTGGGAGTGAGGAATAAGCATATGCAAAATGTTCTAAAAAACTCTAAGGCACCCCAAAGGAAACTCGCACAACACGAATCCCATACTTAAAATGCCCTCGTTTTGGAAACTACTCAATCTCACGCCTCGAGCATAATTTGCTTCGACGCTAGGTTCTCACATGGATTCTCTCTTATCTTTCCTGTCAAATCCTAGGTTCACACTCATGCAAGATGTATGCAAATGATTTTGTGTAATAGAATTACGTTAGTTGCATACATTTATAAAAGACACTCTTTTTAATGAATGAGTCTCATGAAAGAATCACGTGGCATGAACATGGAAAGAACATGCATCAGCTAATATTCCCAGTCTAGACTTCTCTTAAGATCAACTAGGTCTTTTCCATTGGTTGTAACGGGGCCACGGTGAATGGTGATTAGAAAGAATGGGAATTTAGGCACAAGCACTAATCAACCAAGTTAAAGCAATACATTCTACACTTAAGCATTTATTTCCTTATGCAACTCCACTTCAAAATACTATATGGCGTCTAGGCATACAATTAAACTCTAAGTGCAATCCTTAACTACTCTCGTTACCCATTTGAGTAGCATTTACAATTTAAGCAAGGAAATTGAAGCATATTTTTCTTTTGTTCCTTTTTGCTTCTTTTCTTTTCTTCTTTTATTATTATTATTTATTAATTTTTATTTTTTTACTTTTGATATTATGCCTTTTGACTTTGCACATTTTTACAACCATTACTATAGTCTTGGTACACGCCATTTATCAAATTAAAGCACAACTTTACATTCAATCATAAGCCTCAACAAGATCAATTAAGTGAGGGTTGGCTTAGTGTTTAGGTTGCTTGGGTTATGGATAATGTGGGTGTAGAATGAAAAAGTCTATATGTGTTTGACTTCGAATTTGGCTTGGGAGCACACACATTACGAGAATGGGAAGTATTTGGGCTTTTTAAGTGGCTACATCACACATTACCTAATATCACTTCAAAGGATCAATCTATCAAGGGAATAAAAGTTTCAGTCAAGCAGTCCACATATATGATGCATGTTTTATGACACATGATGATTTTTGATGTAATGAGACTATGCATGGTGTTTGAATAGTGTTTAAAGATTTGAAAAACATTTTCCCTCAAAACACGATTTTGGCTTGTGTTTGTAATCTCACAAGGGAAATCTCCACTATTAGAACAAGGCGTTTGAGCATTGAGTTCCTTCAACTTGGACACTAAAAGATGGGACTAGCCTATGAAGTGCAAGTGAAACCTCTAAAGTGACTAAGAGCTATTGATCAAACACACTAAGCATACACACATTTGCCATAAACACTTTGTGCAAGGTATCTCACCAAGCTAAATAAAGCTCAAAATTTTGGCCAAACAACAATTTTTGAAAAATTGACACAAAAAGACTCAAGACTCTTAAAAATAAGACTCGAAAAGGCGTCCACACCCCCAAACCAAAATCAACATTGTCCTCAATGTTGAAGACAAGAGAGTCCGGCCTAGCGGCGTGCACCTAACACGACTCAAAACAAACATAGACACTAATCATACACAATCAATGCCCTAACAAAATAAGAAGACTCAAACTAGGCTCATATATATAACAAGGCAAACAATGCAATTTATCAATGAAGCACAAGAACACAGATTTTTCATTAAGCATTTTACCAAAATTCACGGAATGGGGGCATGAACAACTCCTAAACCGAATTAAGCAATATAGAGCGCTAAAACCTATATAATCATGGTTATACAATAGAGCATCTGGCTCATAATCATTTAGCGCATGCATAAGAGCCTCTGGCTCAATCATTCACAAAGATAATCAATAAAATCAATGTGCAACTATCCACAAAATATAATATTCGAACAAAAACATCCCAACATTATTGAATTTAAACAACATAAAACATAAAAATAATTACATGCATCAAAATTATTCAATGAGATGCATTATGTGAGAGGCTAGATTCCTCTAAGGATGGTTTGACCAAGTTAGGAAATTCTCTATTTTTCACAACCCAAACAAATTTATGTGTCTTTTTTTTATCTTTTTCTTTCCTATGAAATAAGTGCACTTGATCTTTCCTTACCCAAACTTGTTTAACCATAGGTGGACTCCACCTATTCCTAGGACCTCTAGTTTTCCTATGTTGATTTGGCTTGTAAATTTTAGCCTTCAAATGCTCTATCCTGGAACGTGCATAAAAAAAGATATTAGAGTTAGAGGAACTCCCTTTTGATGAGCTTTGAGGTCTTTGTCTTTGCTTTGCTTGTAGTTCCTCGACCTTCTCCTCTTTTTTGCTAAGTGTTCCTTTTGCTTCCTTTAAGGCCTTGGCTTTTTGTACAACATCTACTTGCATTGTTCTTGACTTGCGAACTATCTCATCATCAAATTCCCTTGATACCTTTGCCAAGTTCTCTAACTCCTTCAATGTTGTACTCTTTTCGGCTTCAAGTATCTCAATTTGCTCTTCCAAAACTTTGTTTGTATTAGAGACTTCACCATTCTTCTTTTTAAGAGTACCATTCTCAACCCTGGGCATCTTCACTTTAAGTATCGGTTTCTTGTTTAGCTCTTGAAGATTATTCACCTTTTCCATTTCTAAGGCTTCATTGCCTTCTAGCTTCTTCTTCAATAGTTGTATATTCTTTTCGTAGTTTTCCCTCATTTGTTCTGTCTCTTGGGAGGCTTCTACTACTCTCACTTGAAATGCTTCATTCTCTTCTGTCAACACACCCCTTACTAACACTAGCTCTGTACTCACACTCATAAGCTCCTGATTTAACTTGATCATCCTGTCCATCTCCTCCATTCTCTTGCTTCACTCAACTTTAAATTCTACCTAGAGATTATCCATGTCTTCTTTTGAGAAATTGGAGGATTCCACTGGTTTGGTTGCTTTAACTTGGAAGCAAAGCTGATTTACCGGGGTGGAATGTTGGGCGGATTTGAGCATTTGGGTGGTTTTCTCTTTTATGAAGGATTGCGTCTTATGTTGAGAAGCTAACATTTGCTCAGTCTCCCGCATATGATTCTCCATGAAATTTCTTAACTGATCTTCAACGGAATTTGATTGGGATGAGGAGATGGAGCCTTGGTTGGTCCTTCAATCCGTGTTGTAGGTATTCTCGTTAAGCTCGTAGCTTGAACCTGAATTTTACCAAAATGAATCCATTGGGTCCTGAAATAAAGAAAAACAAAAACTACCAAAGAAATAAAAAGAAACTAACAAAAATAAAAACAACTAAGAAACTAACAGTAGTATTAAAACTAATCTAACCACTACTACCCACACTGATCCCCGGCAACGGCGCCATTCGACGAGTAGGGTTTTTGCCATTTAAAATCGTCCGTAAAAAATATTTATAAACCAAGCAATGCCTTAAAAGGTTTGAAAAAACACAAGTATGGTGGCAAGCAAGGGTCGTCCACAGAGATCGGAGGTAGCTATGATTAGCTTAGGATTAATATAACTAGTATGCATAAAAGTAAAGTATATAGTTGGTGTTTTGAAGTGAAAATAAAAATGTAATAAAAACTACACTAGGAATGCAAAGTGAATGGAGTGAAAGATATGATAATGGAAACTAAGGAATTAACGAACTCGTAAGCGAACATTGGGCAAATGAAATAAACTCATAATTTAAGCATGTTTTGACAAATATAACCAACCTAGGGTGTATAGAATTGACTATTTATCTCTAGCAAGGGGTCAACCTAGGGTGTATAGCGAAAACCTCCTAATAGCGATTAATCTTTCCTATGCAACCAACCTAAGATGTATAGTGTTAGTTGCTCATTTGGAATTCTAACCATGAATGCTTGTCTATCTAACTAGGGCTCAACCTATTTCTAACATAGCCATCCTAGGGTGTATAGTGATGGCTTCCAATTTTCTCATAAGTGGCTGACCTAGGGTGTATAGTGAATGACCACCCGTTTGAGATTGGATAAGGCTCGAGGTTATTTAATTGAATTCTACTCAAAGGTTAGTTTTCAAAAAATCACTAAAGTAGCCAACCTAAGGTGTATAATGAAGGTTTTTAATCCTCTCACAAGTGCTGACCTAGGGTGTATAATGAAAGTCACCCGTTTAAGGTTAGATTAAGGCCGCGGTTTTAGAGCTAGAATTTCGAAAATCCCTTTCATTCAATAAAGCAATAAAGATTCCAAATCAACATGCTAAGAGGGTGTATCCTAGACAAATCAATATTGGAAATCATTCAAAGCAAGAGAATAAAACATAAAGATAGATTGAATATAATACAATAGAGTTTAATTACAAAAACCCAATATCCATCAACTATTCACATCAACCCCTTAGTGGGGAATTTAGATACTCATGTTCTTAACAACAGATAAACTAAGAGAAGAGATTGAGAGAAAACCCTTGAAGATAATCTCTTTCCTTGAAGCCTTGAATCCAAATCTCCTTAGTTGCCTTTGGTAAGTAGAGATGGGTTTAGATGAGAGGGAAAGTATTTCTAGGTCTAGAACAAGTAATGAAAACATAAAATAGTGGGAGGATTTGGGGATGCAAAAATAGGTCATAAAATGCTTAAAAATAGAAGTTTGGCGCGAGAGTGCGGTTGGACCCACACTCTGACCCGCACTTTATCCAGTTTCACAATTTCAGGTCTCGGATTTTGGCAAAAGTGCTGGTGAGAGTGTTGTTGGACCCGCACTCTGACCCGTATTTTATCCATCTTTCACAATTTCAGCTCCCGGGTTTAACAAGAGTGCTGTTGGACCTGCACTCTAACCCGCACTCTGACCCACACTCTTAGAGCTTCTATTGACTTTTGTCCTTCTTTTAGCATCTTTTGGTTCCTTTTCTTCTGAAAGTCCCGCAACATGCTTCTAACACCAAAAATGTATGAATGCTGGCAATTATGCACAAAAAGCCCATAAGAGATGCTAAAACGCAAGAGAACGAAACAAAGGATAAGGAAACGAGGGTAGAAATATGCAACAATTTAGGCTCGATCAGTCCACAGTACACACTAACATTATTTATCTAGTTTTATTTTATCATTATAGTATAATACTTAATTAATAACTCACAAACCCTCACACTAAATTTATTAAATCCAGTGAGTGTGCACTGAAGAGAAAAACTAAAAGAACACCGATATATATTGAAACATATGTGAGCCCTCGATTTAGAATAAGAAATTTTTGTATATGATTTTGTATGAATGTATTTGCCTGATTTTTTTTATAATGAAACTGGCCTGACCTAAGGGGGAAAAACATTACAATGTATTTGCTTAATTGTTTAATAATATGATGACATCAATTCAATAATGGACTTCATAAGAATATGAAATACATTGTAACATTTATGCATGATCAATTATTTAAACTTGCAAATGACTTAATTATGTAATATTAGAAGCAATAATATTATGTATATTTTTACGACTTACTTTGAACAACAAAAATTATATATATTTTACTAAATTTTGTCAAAAAATAGTTTATATGCTAAAACTTATATATCATGTTATAAATTGATTCTACACATTATGAAAATATACACAAAAGTTTGAATTGTTTAATTAACAATTGGAACAAAATGAAGTAATGAATTTAAATTGGGTAACCAAACAATTAGAATAAAATTAAGGGAATATTATATATAAAACAAGTATAAAATTCAAATAATACTTTTTTCAAATGTGTTTGATTGACTCTAATTTTTATTATTATCTTAAACCATTTTCATATTTTTAAAAGTTAATTATCAATAATTTTCTAATTAAGTTATATTATAAAAAGAAAAAGAAAAAGAAAATATAATTTTTTTTTTCTAGAGGGCTGCCTAGGCTATATCCCGGGGCAATTATAGAACACCAGTGTTTCCGAACACCGTGTAGGAAATATTGTGATCGTAATTTGAAAAAGTATGATCCAAACTTCAATTGCAATATTTTCTACATGGTGTACGAGTACACCGGTGTTCTATAGATTATCCCATATAGGGCTATTCGTGCTATAGTCCATCTCTGAATATAACTATTAAGCGAAAATGCTAAAAAAAAAGTCGACATAACTTGATAATAAAAGATCAATATTCTAGCTTTATTTTAAAAATGTAGAAAGATTTTTTTAAAAAAAAAAAAAAAAAAAAAAAGCTTGAATAAATCTTATAATAATATGAAACTAAAGGCATCTAATCTAAGATTTTTAAAGTTTAAAATTTGGTTGTGATCACTCTACCCGACTACCCATATTTTACCTACCCTATATATCTCTCCTTCAAGTCGATGGAAGGTTCTTCATCGAAACCAAAAAAAATGTTAATTACTCTATCAAGAGATTCTAAAGTGCATTAAAAAAAAGTTTGACCTAGAAATTATTCTGTATTCTATGTATTTGCAACCCCAAGCTTGCCAACGAAATGCACAATTCTCACAAGGGGTGCGACACTTGTGACTCCTTTTATTCTCGTCAATACAATGAAAAAGAAAAGCTATCATCGAATCTCACAACCACCCCTTGATTCATTTGATAATCTGCATGATCTATACGTTACGTATCTAATTTTAAAGAAAAGTGAACTACGGTCGTCACATTAAATATTTCTTTTTAAAAAAACTGTTACCCACTTGATTGTATAGTATATTAACATCGATGTTATTTTCTTTTCTTATTCAGTTATATAAAATACCACTAACAAGTGATGAACGATATAGTTGCATGACTGTATCCAACATTACTTGTACTTATAAATAAAAGGAAGAATTGTAAATAACATTTTTGTCTTTTGATGAAAAGTAAAATCAAATCATCTGGTAAAAAAAAAAAAAAAATATCCTTACGTTAGTTGACAATTAGTCGACTTTTTTTTTTAAATCTAATAAAATTTAACTACATTTTACTAGAATTAAGGATTTGTTATGAACAATACTCTCAATTAGTTCTTTCCTTTATTTCTTCCTTAGTTATAGAATATATTTTCTGTTCATTATCCCCTTAATTATTATTGTGCAATTACTAAGAATTATTCTATAATAATTTCCTTTATTCTTTCCTTGTAAATGTCTTTTGTAAGTATTCTATATATTTGTAGAATTACAATGAGTAATACATTAGAAAATTATTTCACAATTGTATTATTTTGATATGGTATTAGAGTCACCTTCAATTTCCTCTTCTTTACTCTAGGAATTGAAGTTTGGTAATGTGTTCACAATTGGTTATTTTTTTTTTCTTATTATTCCGTTGCGAAGTTCTTTTTTTAGTGTTTTTATCATTATGACTAATTTAAAAGAGAGTGGTGATGATTCTCCAAAGAAGAATGAATCAACTATATTGGCTGGGTTCCATATGCATGAATCTTCTTCTCTAATCACTCTAGAACAGCTTGATGGTACCAACTATGTTGAGTGGTCTTTGAACGCTCATAATAAGATCCGTGGAAGGAAATGTTGGGGTTTTATTTCGGGTACTATGGCTACGCCAAAAGATGACAAATCAGAGGAATATGAAGCATGAGAGGATGAAAACTGCTAGGTCAAATCTTGACTTCTTGATGCAATGACAAAGGACATCGAATCTCTCTTTATTTTGTTGGCTACAACAAAAGAAATATGGGAGGCAGTCAAATAGACATATTCAGTCGACCAGGATGCATCAAAAGTCTATCAACTATGCTG
This sequence comes from Acer negundo, assembly GCA_035582765.1. Taxonomy (NCBI): domain Eukaryota; kingdom Viridiplantae; phylum Streptophyta; class Magnoliopsida; order Sapindales; family Sapindaceae; genus Acer; species Acer negundo. The sequence continues at coordinate 25,868,373 of CM069231.1, read as the reverse complement.
CGAGGTAGTTTCTGTTTGCCAGAATGAAGGTTCTGTTGTTTATTATTTTGGCAAACTACAAAAAATATGGCAGGAACTTGATGATATTGATGACTATAATATGGAGTGTGCCAATGATATTGTGAAATATACCACAAAGGTTAATTCCCAACGTGTATATAGTTTTTTAGCTAGTCTTGATCCTCAATTATATGGGGTTCGATGTCGTGTACTTGCTACCAAACCAATTCCAAATATACAGGATGTTTATGCTATGGTTTGTGTAGAAGCCAATCGCCAAGATGCTATGCTTGGAGGATAGATCGGAGAAGGGGCTGTAATGGCCTCTCGAAAAACGCCTACTTCAAAGAAGGATCGAAAGTGTACACATTGCAATGGTATTGCCCATACAGTGGATGCATGCTTTCGACTCCATGGATATCTAGAATGGCATCCAAAGGGAAAAAAAGGCATCTCAATTGTCTTCCAATAATAAAGAGGAGGACACTAATCCGAAGGAGAATTTAGCCACAACTCCTAGATTTACTGCTAAGTTAGGTATGTGTTTTACTAGAAATAGTGATTGGATAATTGACTCTGGTGCAACGGACCATATGACTTGTGATCATTATAGGTTTAGTCACTTATCTCTTAAATGTTCTAAGACTACCATTATCAATGCCAATGGTGTATCGTCTCCAGTTATTGGAGTTGGTACAACCCCGTTATCCCCTACTTTAGCTATCAAAGATGTCTTATTTGTGCCATCATTAAATTGTAATCTTCTCTCTATTAATCAATTAACCAAATCTCATAATTGTGTTTCTTTATTTTTCCTACTCATTTTGTTTTTTAGAACATCCATACCAAGGAGAAGATTGGTTATGGTAGACAAAATTAAAGGTTGTACTATCTGGAGGATGGGTTCCCACATTCCAACAGAGATGGAAAAGCACAATTGGCGAAGGAAGATTTGGTGAATAAGAAAAATGATGATATTTGGCTATGGCATAGAAGATTAGGACATCCCTCATTTGGTTATATTAGGAGATTATTTCCCTCTTTGTTTAATGGATGTAATTTTTCAAATTTTATTTGTGAAACTTGTTTATTGGCAAAGAGCCATTGTACTATTTTCAATTTGAATGATAATAAAGCAAATCTTACATTTTCCTTAGTTCATTCGTATGTTTGGGGACCAGCACCAATTCATACTTTTAATGGGATGAGGTGGTTTGTAACTTTTGTTGATGATTGCATTCGAATGACTTGGGTTTGTCAATTGAAGCACAAGAGCGATGTTTGTTCGATTTTTTGCTTGTTTCATCAAATGGTGGCTACTCAGTTTGACATTCAGCTAAAAGTCCTTCTTTTCGATAATGGAGGGGAATATTTCAAGCAAGAATTAATGAACTTCATGCACTCAGTCGGGATTATTCACCAAACAACTTGTCCCTACATTTCTCAACAAAATGGTGTTGCAGAGAGCAAAAACATACAGTTATTGGAAGTTACTTGGTCTCTCTTGATTAAGGTTCATGTTCCTTCTCACTTATGGGATGAAGCCTTGAATTCGGCAGTCTACTTGATCAACCGTACACCATCTAGTATCCTCAATTTTAGAAGACCATTGGATGTCCTTTCTGATCATTGCACTCTCCCATTGATTGTATTTTTGGCTCCTTGGATTAATAGGTGTGTCATTTACGTCCACTTGCGTCCATATCAACGGACTAAGCTTGAATCTTGGGCTTTGAAATGTGTTTTTTTTTTAGGATATGAGATCAATCAAAAGGGCTACAAGTGTTATGATTCGTTTTCTAAGTGGTTGTATTTTTCCATAGATGTTATTTTTCATGAGAAAGAACTTTTCTATCGGTCACTTACTGATTTATCACTTCAGGGGGAGAATCAAGAAAAAGTGATAAATCTTGAAGAATTACAAGTGTTTTTTCTAAGAGATTCAAACTTCTCTAGTATCTGGGCAATCGGAAATGATAGTACCAGTCAACCGAATGAAGACAACCGGGCGATCAGAAATGATACCACAGCTCAACCAGACGATTGGGAAAGGCTCCCAATTGATGAATTAATGACTCCAAACGCTAAAGTTGATTCTCTCTATGATAGTATAATGTCTCATAAAAATTCAACACAACCATTGGGCCAATCTTCTCCTAAGACTCTAGACTACCCATTAATCCTAATTCTACAATTGTTAACGATGTTAATTTTGAATCTCAATTGTCTCAATATCGTCTTCTACCTCGTTCTAACTATGGCATTTCACCAATTAAATATGAGTCTGACCCTAAATCAATAGCTATCTATCCTATTAGTGACCATGTGTCTTCCTAAAATTTGTCCAAGTCATATGCTTCTTATGTGCTACATTTATCATGCATCTATATTCCTAGTAAAATGCCAAAAGCTTTAGCAGATGCTAGATGGACCCAAGCTTTGGCAGAAGAAATGGCAGCACTTGAGAAGAATGTTACTTGAAAACTTGTACCTCTACCTATGGGAAAAAAGACAGTTGGATGTAGATGGGTGTTTACGGTCAAGCATAAGGCGGATGAGACCATTAAAAAGTATAAAGTTCGGTTGGAAGGTATAAAGCTCGGCTAGTTGCAAAAGGGTATACAGAATCTTATGGGATTGGCTATGAAGACACTTTTGTACCAGTTGCCATGCTTAATACGGTTAGAGTGCTCTTGTCTTTGGCGACTAATCGGGATTGACTACTTCTCCAGTTTGATGTAAAGAATACTTTCTTGCATGGAGATTTACAAGAAGAAGTGTATATAGATCCTCCTCCGGATATAGAGAAGTACTCAAATACTACAATGGTGTGCAAACTCAAGAAGGCATTGCATGGGTTAACACAATCTCCAAGGGCTTGGTTCGGTAGATTCATCAAGTCTATGACGAACTTTAGCTATAAACAAGGCAACTCAGATCACACGTTGTTCTTGAAACACCAAAAGAGTAAAATTACTACTTCGATTATCCATGTTAATGATATGGTTGTGACAGGTGATGATCAAGATGAAATTGAGAGTTTGCAGTGACACTTGGCCTTAGAGTTTGAAATGAAGAAGCTTGGTGACTTGAAGTACTTTCTTGGGATTGAGGTAGCACGATCAGAGAATGGTATTTTCTTATCTCAACGGAAATACATTCTTAATTTGTTAACTAAGACTTAGTTTGGCATTGTTTCCTAAGGTGCTTTTGTGACAAAAAGTGATTTTGGGCCTAGACTAGGGTGTTTGGTAAAATTCTAAGGAAGTGCTTTTGATCATTTTTGGCTTCTCACAAATAAGAAAATAAAAAGCTAAATTTTGTAGTTTTTAAAAAATTGCTTCACATGGAAGCAATAATGAAAACAAATTATTTTCAAAGGGTTTTCTGGATATATTTTCAGTATATGTGGTAATAGATAAAAAAAAAAAAAGTTACTGAAAAATCATCACTAGGGTGGATCTCCAAATAACAACTTTAAGGACCAAGATCGAGATAGATTCTAGTCGGAGGGGTATCACGTAGTTCGATACCAACAAGGCTTCTGTCAAACCAAACAAGAGCTTACACAAGAAAAGACTAATAGGCACGATTTTATTAATGAGAACATGTGTACAATCAATGAACTTAGAACTATGGCGATATATGATGATATTCAGGGTTTCAGTAGATGATGGAGATGGCGTGCTCGTGCCTGTCGATAAGTAGAATCGAACGTGAGTGTAGGGTTTTAGGAGGCGAATCTTTGATCCCCTATTCTGGTGAATGTAGTGTCGTATATATAGGTCCTGTTGCTTGCCATGCACTCCTATAATTTCGGTCTAGGGTTTTGGCGATCATAGGACTTTCTTTCCTTCTAGGAGACAATCTTGTAGGAGCTTTAATTATCCGAATCAAGTGATTCCTTTTGGAGAGGATTCTAGTAAAAATGGACTCCTTATTCGAATGGAATTCTTAAGTGGCAGGGAGGAGTCTACCTTTTTATCGGGACTTGAACGACAGCGTTTCAACCCCTTGCTTTGGAGCTTCAAGACTTATCAGTCTGGACATATGGATTTGAAATTCTATGAGTGTTTCTAATGGTTATCTGGTGAGAAGATCCCATGAGGTATCTGGGTTCTCATGTACCTCGCCTCTTACTAGTTTTATGCTTTCCTTGTTAGGTGCTTGGTCGACGGGGTATCCTGATATCAGCTGTTCTTGTAGCAGGGTACCTGTCTGGATGTAGAAGCAGGGTACTTAGCTGATGTAGTATATGGATGCCTGTCTGATGCGGCAGCAGGGTACCGTGCTGATGTAGGAGTGGGGTATCCGGTTGATATAGTAGCGGGGTACCCTGTTGATCTAGTAGCGGGATACCTGTCTGATGCAGCAGCGAGGTACCCCATTGAGCTCCATGATAAGATTCTGAGTAGAACTCCCCGTGGGATACTTAGGGGTTATCGGGATTACTGGGCTTGCTGGCTTGATCTGAGGGAGGAGGTAGGTATCCAGATTTGATCCATCATTCTTCTTTCTAAGAGTAGCTAGATGGTATCTTGGCATGTGTCTCTTCCTTGTATCTGGGTGGAAAAATCTTCTTTGGTCCTTCGCCAATTTTGGCTGTTAACAGTAATAATGTGTTATGGTCACACAAAAATAAAATAAAACATTTTTTTATTATTATTTTATAACATGTTTATGGTTACATAAAAATAAAACAAATTATTTATTTTATAACATGTTATGGTCACACAAAAATAAAACAAATTATTTATTTTATAACAGGTTTATGGCCACACAAAAATAAAACAAATTATTTATTTTCAAAACATCTTCAATATTCATTCATGTCATTTATAGTAATTTTGCATAGTCACAACACTTTTTACTTACAATTTACTGAACACATTGACATTGCTTTTGGTTCTCACAACACTTTTAAAAATCGGTTTACCAAACAGTCAGTTGATTCTTATCATATAAATCTAAAAGCAATTATCCCAACAGTAGAACCAAAAGCAATTCTTCGCACAACACATCAATGCCAAACTAAGCTTAAAACAGGTATGCTTGGATGTAAACCCACTAAGACTCCTATAGAACAAAATCATAAGTTATTTTTGTGTTTGGATGCAACTCCTATTGATAAGGAAATGTACCAAAGCCTTGTAGGAAAATTGATTTATTTGTCCCATGCTAGACCAGATATTGCCTATGCAATGTGCGTAGTGAGTCAATTTATGCATGATCCTCATAAACCTCACATGGATGCCATGGAACATATATTGAGGTATTTGAAGACCGCTTCGAGTAAATGATTACTTTTCACCAAACATAATCACCTAAAGGTAGAAGGTTACACTGATGCAGATTAAGCAGGTTCAGCTGATAACAGAAGATCTACTTCATGATACTTCACTTTTGTAGGTGGAAATCTTGTGACTTGGAGGAGTAAAAAGCAACCAGTGTTAGCAAGGTCTAGTGTAGAAGCTAGGTGAAAAAACACAAAGTGTGTCTATTACAACATAGAAAAGGGAGGGGAGGAGAGGGGAGGGGTGAGAGGGGGGGGGGGGGGGGATGAATGTGTTGTTAATTGATTAATTACTAACTTTTTCAATTATTCAATATTAGTAACAAATTACCCAAGTAAATTAAAAAACAAATCAGTCAATCAAAGTGAATATAGTGCAGCAAGATAAGTGACACTTTGATTTGATTTACGTAAGAAAACCCTAACAAGGTAAGAACTCACATGATATCCATCTAGTTACTCCAGTCCTCAAATCCACTTTATGTAATGTTGATTACAATCTAGGTTGACCTCTAGTCACACCATTTTCGGAACATAACACAACATTACTACTCGTAAGCCTTTTATAGTGATTCTAGACCTTGCTTGTGCACAACACTCCCGTAGTCACAAGTCTTGATACTCAATGAAGAGATAAACAACCTAAGTGAGTATATAACAATATTTTAATTTGCAAATAATGATAGGCAACACTAAATGTTTATCTAGAGATTTACGATGGCAATCAAACAATCCTAGATTTCAATATATCCATATGAATGTTCATAAATACCTTACTAGATAAAGATATGCAAATTTAAAAACTAGTTAACAAACAAATCCTTATTAACACATGTTGTCACAAAATAGAATAAAACAATAGCTTTGCAATCAAGAAATGCAATTAATGAGATATCTTGGTAGATAAGACACTAGATGATGAGTAATGAAGAATCTACCTTACCAAGTCAAGATGTTATGAAGACCCATGCCTAATTAAAGCTTGATGATGCTTGAATGCTTGAGGGTTTGGTATTTGGAGAGTTAAAAATCCAATCTTGGAACCTCTCTCTCAATAAAACTCTAAGAGACACTCTAGGGATTAGTATTTAGGAGTTCTTATTGGCCAAGATAACATAAGGATGTATTTATAGAACAAGAACGAGCAGTTATGAAATTCCTAAAATGCCCAGAAAACGGGCAAATTGGCGGCCACGGGCCTCTAAACACACGAACCACTGAATCCACTAGAATCATTCGACGATTCAAATCAACGACCCCCAATCGCCGAACACCAACCGTCGAATCCATTGGAGAAAATCTACAATTCAAATCAGCGGCTTCAAACTGCCGAATTCCATCTTTCATGGAAAATCAAGAGAAGAAGATGGTTTCTCAAGCGGTTGATGATTGCACAAAAGAAGTACACAATCATGCATGCACGGATGTTTCCAATCACACAAACGAAATTGAATTACACCACATTAAGATCTATAAATGAAGTGCAAGTGTGTTAGTGTAATGCATGCATAACACTAAGAAGAAAGAGCACAATGTATGCGCAAATTTAAATGCATGAATGTGTGTGTGTGCAATTAAATCTCTTTAAAGAGTTAAGAACAAGTATTATACCTTTGAAGTGCTCTTGAGCTCGAGGTTTTGGAAATGCCATTGAAGCTTGATCACGAACGATGAAGAACCTAATTAAGCTGATCAAAATACGAAACACTTACACTTAGTACCGGGGCATGGCTTTTGGTGTATATGAGTTACTATGGTTGAGGAACTTGCTAGTGAAATTGGGTGTTGATTCTCAAGAAGTAATGAAGTTGTATTGTGATAACACTTCAACTATAGAGACTGCTCACAATCTATTTCAACATGATCGGACAAAACATGTTCAAATTGATAGACCACTTTATTAAGGAAAAACTTGAAGCTAAGGTTATTGTGTTTTCTTTTTGTGAAGTCTGAAGATCAACTAGTCGATGTTCTTACCAAAGCTTAAACCAACAATGTTTTGATGACTCTTTAGACAAGCTAGGCATGTGCGATATCCATTCTCTAACTTGAGGGAGAGTGCTAGAATTAAGGATTTGCTATGGAGAATATTCTCAATTAGTTCTTGCCTTTATTTCTTCCTTAATTATAGGATATATTTTCTACTCATTATGTCCTTAATTATTATTGTGCAATTACTAAGAATTATTCTGTAATAATTTCCTTTATTCTTTCCTTGTAAATGCCTTTTGTAAGTATTCTATATATTTGTAGAATTACAATGAATAATACATCAAAAAATTATTTCACAATTGTGTTATTTTGATACATTTTATAAATTATTTATTATATAATTGAATAAAAAGGAAAATTAATAATAAAAAATATACTACTAATAATAAAATTAACGTCTTACAAAATTATAAAATGGGTCAAGCTATAAAAATATATTACAATAAAAAAATCTATATAATTTAGAAAAATAAATAAATATAATAACCAAAAATCTGTATACTATAGAAAAATAAATAAATATAATAACCAAAAATCCTTATACTATAGAAAAATAAAAATAAAAAAATATAAAATCAAAAACCCCGGAGAGGAAATGTATATTACCAATATGAACATGTATATGTGAGCAACTCATTCATATATTTTTTAATTTAAAACAATTTTAATTTATTTTTATTTTTATCATATTATTGCTTAGTTATAGTATATTTTTAAATATTTTAAGTTTTTTTTTTTTTTTTTGTTAATAAATATTGTATATATTTTTAATCACATTTTATAAATGAATACCTCAAGATGATGATTCTCCTACAGAGAAGAACATCACCTATCACATGTGTCTAACATTCATAATATAATGTATAAGTGAATACCTCAAGATAATGAATCTCCTATGGAGAAGAACATTACATATCACATGCATATAATTCCATCATTGAAATTCAAATTTAATAATTGATAACCAACGGATTTCTCAAAATCTTAATGACTAGTTCGCTACATGAAAACGTAACCATCTGATTCTATAATGATTTCATAGGTTACACATTTGTAAAAAATGAACCTTTTCAATTTTTAAAGTTCATTTATACATAAAACCACTTAAATAATCATATTTTAATAAATTTAATCATTGTCAACTATGATAACTCCCATTTCTACAATTGGTGTAGCCTCAATATCCTATCAATCATGTTCATTTTTCGAGTAAAAATTGAGTATTTAACAGTTTAATAAGCTTGTGCAGGCTTCCTTAGCAATCTAGGGGTAATAATGCAAAGTAAGGAAATTCGGGGGCAAAAGTGAAGAATTGAAGAACTAAAGAAGAACTAAAGAAGTGTGTGTGATGTTCGTACAGTGCAACACTAGCGTACGTACAACTCAATTGGTCTAGAGAATCACTGCATCACAAGCGATGTTTGTCCAGTGCACCACTAGTGCAATTGTTCTAGAGATTCAACACAGTACAAACACTGTTCATACTACGCATAGGTGCTCCAGCTCACCTTTTTATGGGGTTTTGTGCCCTAATTCTCCCAAGACTATAAATAACCCTCTTTCTTTCTTCCCCATACCTTTTGCACGACCCTTGAACTCCAAAACTCCCAAGAACACATTTTTACAGCTTTCCTACCAAATCAAACCACCAAATCATCGTCCAAACTCATAACCCACTTCACCAAACACCTTACATCTCATTTTCCCACCTAGATCTACAATCAAAACCCAATATTAGAGCATAAAAGGGGACTAAGAGAGAAGAAGCAAGCTAAGCACATTAACAAACCAAGAGAGGAGGAAATCTTCATATATACTTTTCTCTTTACCTTTCTCTCTTCAAGGATTACCTGTATTGGATGTGGCTTGCACTAAACTCATATTTTGTGAAGCCATAATTTTTAACATGAACTAAAATCATCTTGGCTAAGGCTAATATTAAACCTTTCCAATGAATCTTGAATAAAGACCACCACTTTATTATCATTGCTTGTGTTTTGTATGTGTATTTCATGTTTTAATTACTATTGAATGTCTAGCTAACATTTAGTAGTCATTTGGTTATTGTGTGATGTACAGAGAGGAGAAGCACACAACGTGCTCGATGAAATGCATGGTATAAGTCTAGTAAGATAGAGATATGCGATGCTAGCTTATAGGATTCTATTTGTGTGCCATTATGCTTAATGAATTTGTGTGTAGATCGGATAACCACTGAGAGATAGGTTGTTAGTGCATATAAATGTTGTCTTTTTTACTTGAGAGATAATAGAGACTAATTAAGGGTAACATGAGTCTACATTAACACTTGCATAATTTATCATATTGGTGAGTCTATAAATTGGTGAGAATTGGGTAAGTGGATTCAAAGGTCTTAGCTTTATTTCTATAAGAGTTACAGATCAAGTGCTTGTGTGTTTGCTTTTGTGATATTTGGTTTGGTTAATTGTCTTTAGCATTTAGTTAAATTAGAATAATATAATCATAATCATCCTAAGCTCATTTGTCTAAACAGTAGTTTAAGTGATCAATTTCGGTAATCAATACATTAATATATGTAGGAACGAACTTTATTTATCATTGTACTACACTCCACAGTCTCGTAATATTGTGAGCGCCCATTTTGGTATGGTCAATTTATGGCGCCGCTGCCGAGGATTGAACGGTTTGTTAATATCGATACTAGTTGATTTACTACTAATTTAGATCTTTTACTTTGTGTTTGTGTTTTTATTTTTATTTTTAGGTGGTTTTTCTTGTATGCACCATTATACAAGGAGTAACAGATCTTGTTCCTTAGAATTTAACCCAAAAATTGAGAAGTTGGCTCGGAGGAGAAGAAAGGAAGTAAGAAATTGAGTCACCATGATGAACAACAATTTAGATGTGGGTAAAGGTTGTGTTAAAGATGGTGAAGTGAGGGCATCGAGAGACTACACGATGCCTTGGGTGGATCAAAATATGTCATTTATTCGGAGACCAACGGTAGCCACTAACAATTTCGAGATCAAGCCAGTCGTCAAACAAATGATAGCCACAACTTGCCAATTTAGCAGTTTACCGAATGATGATTCGAATGCTCATCTCCAAATCTTTGATGACATATGTGAAACTTTCAAGTACAACAGGGTTTAGGAAGATGCAATTCGGTTGAGGCTCTTTCCTTTCTCTCCACGGGATAGAGCAAATGCATGGTTGAACTCACTTCCACCATATTCAATCACAACTTGGGAAGGATTAGCTCAAACCTTCCTCAACAAGTATTTCCCTCTGGCAAAAGCGTTTTGTCTTCAAAATGAAATCATTTCCTTTGCTCAATTTGACAATTAATCACTTTATGAGGCATGGGAACATTTTAACGAGCTATTGAGGAAATTCCCATATAATACACTCCCACAATGGCAAATTGTTCAAGCCTTCTACATGGGAATGACCCTCGCTAAAAGAAGTTTAGACGATGCTTCGATCGGGGGTGGATTGATGAACAAACCAGTTGATTTAGCTTACAAGCTATTGGACGAAATGGTGGGTAACAATAGCAAATGGGGAGGTGAGCGAAATTTGCCAAGGAAGGAGCCCAGTGTACTTAAAGTGGATAAGTGAGGCAATGACAAAACAAGTTAACAAATTGAGGCAATGACAAGATGTATGTGAGGATGGAGACTTAAGATAGTGATTTGAAGAAATTGGATGCTAAGCTGGATTAAGTCGCTCAACACTCACAAGCGGCTATTCAAAATTTGGAAATTCAAATAGGTCAACTTACAAGAGGAGATCTAGGAAGACAATAAGGAGCGTTGCCTAGTAATACATAAACCAATCTTAAGGAGCAATGCAAGGCGATCTCATTGAGAAATGGAAAATAGGTGGAATTGCCAGAAGGGTTTGGTCAAAACAAGAAGAAGGTGCATGGAGAAGAGAGGTTAGAAGACAATGTGGTTGAAGAACAGGAAAAGAGTGAAGATGAGTTGCCCACTACTTCCTTTAATCTACCACCACTGCCACAAGTTAAGGCATACCTTGGTTAGTGAGGAGAGAAGAAATTGAAGCCAAAAATCATATTAATGAGCACTTCTTAATGAGAAATACTAGTGGTATAAGAGTTAATGATTCCTTGGTTCACAGATTTTGTGAATTATTTAGCAAGCGAGGTCATGCCGGTGGAGATGAATTCCCACCAAAAGAAGAAGTTCCTTTTAGATGTAAAGTCATACTTGTGGGATGAGCCACTCCTATTCCGGGTTTGTAATGATGAGATCATTAGAAGATATTAACCTGAGGAGGAGATGAGGGATATCCTTATGCATTGCCATTTTAAGGAGTACAGATGTCACTTTGGAGCGATTATAACCGCAAGGGAAATCCTACAATTGGGATTCTATTGGCCTACACTTTTTCGAGATTAAAGGAGTTTTGTAGAGGCTTGTGACTGGTGTCAAAGGACTAGTAATATTAGCAAGAGGGATGCGATGCCACTTAATGTGATGCTTAAAGTGGAATTGTTTGATGTGTGGGGTATTGACATTATGGAACCTTTCTCGAGCTCATATGGGAACCAATATGTCTTGGTAGGGATGGAATACATGTCTAAGTTGGTGGAAGCCATAGCCACACCGAAGAATGATGCTAATGTGGTCACAAAATTCCTAAAGAAGAACATTTTCACAAGATTCGGTACTCACAAGAGAAATTATTTGTAATGGAGGCTCTCACTTTTGCAACAAATTTTATAGAGCTCTATTAAGGAAGTATGGTGTGAAGCACTGCATCATTACCTCTTACCACCCTCAAGCAAATGGTCAAACAGAGGTATCAAATCGGGAAATCAAGAGCATCCTAGAGAAGACAGAGGGAAATCGGATGAAGGATTGGGCCAAGAAGCTCGATGATGCCTTGTGGGAATATATGACGGCCTTCAAAACCCCATTAGGCATGTCTCCATATAGGCTTGCTTACGGAAAGGCATGCCACCTCTCGGTGGAGCTCGAACGTAAGGCATATTGGGCAATCAAGAAGATGAACTTTGATATGCAAGCCATTGGAGAAAAGAGATTGCTTCAACTCAATGAAATTGATGAAATCCGGCTTGATGCTTATGAGAGTGCCCAAATCTACAAGGACAGAACCAAGCGATGATATGACAGGCTTTTGACCAAGAAGGAAATCCAAATGGGCAACTGAGTCCTCCTGTTCAATTCAAGGCTCCAGTTGTTTCTCAGAAAGCTCAAAAGTCATTGGACGACTCACCAAAGTGTTCTTATATGGAGCAGTGGAGATTGAAAATGAAGCCAATGAGTAGTTCAAAGTCAATGGGCAGTGCTTAAAGGTGTCTTGGGAGGATATAAAAAAGAAGCCCAAGTTTTTAATTCTTCTTAAAGAACCCACTTGACCATCCAAAAAAAGGGAGGTACCATTAATTTTGCATAGTATGTTGTTATTTTAAATATTGTTGCGTGTTTTAAGTTTGTGTGATTTGAGTCTCATCTATACCTAACTTGAATTGTGCTTTGTTAATATTTTTCTTAAGAGCATTTGGACACAATGAGGACATTGTGCAATTTAGGCTTAGGGGTATGGGGACTAATTTGATTGTTGATTAAATTGCATGTGTTAGTGTTAGTTTTAGCTAAAAGCATTTTTTTAGTGACTCTTGTAGTTCACATTGCTTCAGGCTCATGCATGTGATTTTTGTGGTTGAATGTTGTGATTTTCATTGAAAATGATGATATGGAAGCATTGAAGGGCAAATTGGCCCATGAGTTGACAAAATGTGAAGAAATAAAGATTTGCGCTGTACGAATGATGCATGAGAAGCACACGAATAACGCTAAGTCACTGGAGAAGTTACGCTAAACCACAGTGCATGAGAAGCGCTCATACTACGCTGAGTTGCTGGAAAAATTGATCTGTACGTGCACTGGTGTAACGTTGTACATACTGCGCATAGGCCAATGATGGAAGCCCCCCACTTATTCAAATGACACCGTTTTGGGGAAAAAAATTGAATGTGCATTGTTCATGTGCTGTTGTTGCGCAAGACAAACAACTTATAGGGCCATTCGCGCAATATAACTCCTTCGACAAGGAGCAGCTGCACACAACACCACATCATCACAAAAACCTCTCTTCACTCTCTCAAGCACGAAATTGGTAAGTCCTTTACTCTAATCCTCTTGTTTGTTTATTTATTTATTTATTGAAATTCACTCAAATCTCTTCAAACTCTTCTCTATGCCGTATAAGGCATATGTTTAGGATTTTTATTGGTTAGGATTTTGAATTTAGGGATTTTAGGGCTATTTTGATTATTGAATAACTAAGACTTGTTGTAGTAGAAATTGGATATTTATTTGCATGGGTTTTGTTTGTTTTGCACTCTTACATATTATTGAAGCTTTAGTGGTGTGATTATTGTGTAGGTTTAGTATATTTGGGTGATTAGGCATAGTAATTGGGTTTGGTTGGTTTATTTGTTGTATTTTGGTATGGTGCTTGATTGTTTTGATTATTGAACTGTTTGTGGGGGTGCCCAATTGCACCTAGTGCCATTTGTGTGGAATTTAGGGGTTAGATTGATTGAATTACTACAGAAACTCTGTCCATTTTCCATTGATTTTCTTGGTGATGTTTAAGACAAAGAATCCCACTGTAGGGACATCTCAGGGTACTTCGAGAGTCACTTAGGGTAAGAAGAAGAAATCTTTAGTGCCACTCATTGAGAATATGGACTACATTAGGAGGCTTAAAAAGATTCAGAGCCATACATTGATCCTACAGAGAGGTATCCACCTTGATGATCTAATAGACACCTTCGTGCTAAAGAAATTTGAAGAAAAAAAGTGGGAAAATTTTGTTCAACATATGATTGTGGCCAATGCCACCTTGGTTAGGGATTTCTATGCTAGCATGGTCCCGAAAACTTTCCGGTTTGAAGGTTCAGTTCTAGTAAGGAGGTTGAAGTGCAGATCAATGAGGACACCATTAACAACCACATTGGTATAGTTTCGCTCCTCCATAAGGACCTACCCTTAGGATTCAAAGATTTTGACGGGTCATAGGAGCAGCTAGTTAAACTTTAGAAGGGGAATGATGATGGCAATTGGGACATGAAGCATCTATTGAAGCAATCTCAATCATTGAAGAACTTAGCCATTATGAACCTGTTCACCACAACATTTCTGAAGCCTACACTTCACACTAGCTCCATTTCAGTAAAAAAGGTTAAGTTATTTGCTTGCTTCATCTCCAAGTCTCCAATTGACATTGGAAGGATTATTAAAACAGTTATCAATGGTGCAAGTGTTAGGATTATGCTCAATAGCAAGAGTGTAATGTTGTAATTAACAATCTTTTTCATATTAATAAAGAGATTTCTGGTTTAACAAATCGTATAGCATTTATAGTTTATATTATAATTGTCAAAGTAAATAATCATAAGGTCTAAAGACTATGGGAAAAGAAGAATTGTTCGTACATCTGGATATGTATGTGGTAGACACAATTCTTTAGTTAGTCTTGAATAATGTTCACAACTTAAGTTAAAGGTTGGGCACCTTTATCTTGTTAAAGTTGTAGAATTCTTTTGCTAGCATTTGAGTGGGATCAAATGAGATATGATGAGTCTAAAATCATCGGAGTGTCTTCGAGCAAAAGGATCTAGTGCACTGGGTGCATTGAACTGGATCACAATGAAAAGCTTTATCTAGAACCGTCAATAGATAATAGTCTTTTCATTATCATGACAATCGGAGGGTCTATCTTAATCTTGAGATAAATGATGGACTTATGGTTGCAAGTGATATCATTTGAGTTATCAATGAGTACGATTATATCGCATAGTCTATCCTCGATAGTTTGGTGATATTCATTTGTTAATCGATAGAGGACTTCATTTATAGATATGGACATCGTGGCTCCATTTAATTAAATGAGAGTATAATATCATCATATGGATGTTTTGAGGTAATTGGATATTAAATCTCAACGTTGAGTTTTCGATAGTGTCTATTGAAAACATGGCTTCTGGACAAGTCAAAATATCCAAGTTCAAAACATGGTCATATGATTAAATATGGTAACTTGGAGAGTTATAGGCGGTCTATGAACTCTTGGCGATTACTGATATTAATCACGAGGATACACTATCTCCAATATGATTGTCTAGGGTATGAATGAGGAGCATCTTCCTTTTCTATCTTTATTTAAGAGTTCTGTTTTAGCTCTTTAGTGGAATGAGTTAAAATTAATGGATCGGACCTAAGTGAATCATTTGTTGATTGTGATTAGGTTATGTCTATTGAAGCTTAAATTTAGATGGCCCGCCAAGATCCCCAATCCACATGGACTTGCATGGATCACTTGATATATTCTACCGGACCAATTTAAGGGTCCATCTAGAATTGCATTTAATATATTAAGAATATAATTTGCACATTATTTAAGTAATATGCTGCCCAATTATATTAATATAATAATGAAATACATGTGGGCTTGTTTCTTTTAGTAAGAATGGGTCTGGTTCACATGTGGGCTTTTTATTTAAAGTCCAATGGATTATATGAAATAAGAAAATAATGTTAGGCCCAATCTTAATCAAGTAGGGCGGCAAGGTTAAAATTTTAACCTAAAATATTATTTTGTTTCATTTGTTTTAATTAAATAAGAATTAATTAATTTATTGATTAATTGTTTAATTAAAGAAACAAATCTTTCCTAAAAGTAAAAGACTTGTTTGACAAGGAAATAAATAAATTAGTTTTATTTATTTAATCAAATAAGGAGTCTTTTTATTTAGTCAAAATAAAAGAATAAAAACCAAGGAGTTCGATTAGGGTTTGAAGTCTATTAAGTTGAAAAAAATTAGGGTTGAATTTAAGTCACCCTATATAAGTGACATTATAGAATTCGGCCAACCCTAATCTTAGACTACATAGAATTCGGCAACCCTAAAGGAAAAAGAAGAAAAAATTCGGCCAACCTATATATGTGTTCTTATAGGGTTCGGCCACCACAATCGATGGTGCTTGAGTTTTTTATTTTTTTCTTCTTCTTCTTAATTCCAAGAGAGAGTTTTTATTCTAAAAAGACAAAAGAGAGTGTGAAATTATTCTTTGATAGTATACTATTGCTTAATCATCAATAAGCTTGTGTATACGATATCGATCTAGGTTCACGCGAGTTTCGATCATTAGATTGAGAACTCAAAAGTGACCGGAATAAATTTTGACATTCTTTTGATTGTTTTTGTGACTAACAAAGAAAAGAAAGTTTTTTGTTTGGTCCATTCACAGTTTTGCAATTCAAAGAAAAGGGAGACCACGCTCCTAGGTGATCCACGTTCGTGCTCGGATTGAAGGTCTTGCGGATTACCATCGACGTAAGTCAATCGGATCACGCGACAAAAGGTAATTTACTTTTGTTAACATATATGCATGTTTATTGATTAAAAGGGTTTAAGGTTCATAAAGGAAAAATTTTAAAAGTCACTAAATCTAATTTTTAGTATCACTTCCGCTGCGTGTACTTCTTTGGCTTTTTTCCCAACAATTGGTATCAGAGCCTAGGTTGAACCCTTTTAATTAATTAACGTATATATACGTGGATCTATTTCTTTTTATTGTGATTATACATGTTTAGAAAGAGATGGCACTCTAGGTATTCAAATATATAATTACATGTGATGTATGGATTTATATATGTTTTATGTGGTTTGTTATTGCTCGATTTTGGCCCTAGATTTTCAATGTAATTTTTGTTTCGGAGTTGTAACAAGAAGGGTGGTCTATTATCGCCATAATTCCTTCTTGGTAGATTGCTAGGTTTTATTTTTTTTATATGTGCAGTATTTTTTTAGGGTTACTGCAGTTTTTTTTTATTTTTTTTAGTATGTGCAGTTTTTTGTTTGTAAAATACTGCAGTGAATAAAAAAAAAAAAAATTAATACTGCAGTATTTATTATATATATACTGCCGTAATATGTTTAGGTCTTGAAGATTCGAAAACACGAAGCAAAACGAAGCAACCGGAACCATGAACGAGCACCGTGCACACCCTAGGAGTGGATTGGGCTGCGCATGGCAAGCCCAAGCTTGGTGGGCTGCGCACGGCAGCCCTGGAGTCCTCATGGGCTGCACACGGCAGCCCCTTAGTGGGGTTGTGAGTTGTGCTCGCCCGTGGGTTGGGCCGAAGGATGAGCGTATGGTCGATGGGCCACCTGAAGATCTTGTATTCCTAACAAATTGTAATTTACTTGTTTTTCTAGGATGGGCCAAAGTTGTTGCTATTTAATTTATGCTTAAATATTACAATATTTGTTATTGCATGATAACATGACATATAGAATAGGAGTGCCACGCATTTATCTCTTTTTGGTATGAACATGCATTGAATGATTTAGGTATCTAAATTGGCATCTAGATAACTCGGTAAATCATTCTATGGGATTTAATCACACGCCTTAAATAATTGAGTGGGAGAAGGTGTTTTGGTAACACCTATGGCCTCCAAGGTTAGTTGAGCTTTATTATTTATTGGTAATCCCCCCAAGGGGCGTCCATGAATGGAATTTAGCAACATACTTCCTTACAAGGATAGACTAGACAATGGACTCAAACGAGATCTACTCCCCAAGGAGGGATTTTCGAGAGAGAAAATTGAGGGTCGATATCTTGGTAACACACTCAATGTAATTTTATTGATATCCTCCCAAGAGTTCTTGTTAATAAAATTGCAAGGCTAAAATTGAAAACGCTGGTTGTTATGTTAACAATTAGGTGGGACCTAGTCTAACTAGTAAATGGTGCGAACTCCCAAAGGAGGCGTAACATTTATGGGTGTTAGATCACCGTTGAATTTTATGATTGAGTTATTTATTTAATTCAAGATAAATATTTAAAAGTGCTTTATCATGATTATTTACTTATATATGTTTTGTTTTATTCAGAAATCATGACCCCATCACTTATGAACATCCTGAAAGATAACACTTTAACTGGAGATAATTATGTCACATGGAAAAGGAAAATTGGGTTGTTACTGCAAAGTGAAAAACATAAGTTTGTTCTAACTACTCCTAAACCACCTGCTCCTAATAATGAATCTAGCATAATGTATAGAGATGAGTATGAGCAGTGGAAGACTTCAGATGATATGGCAAAATGTTACATTATGGCCACTATCTCCGACGTGTTGCAACAGCAGCATGAAGGAATGGAGTCCGCTGCTGATATAATGATGTCTCTAGAGGAGATGTTTGCTATGAAGTCTAGGACGACTAAGAGAGAGGCAGTGACTGCTTTTATGAATCTTAGGATGAAACCTGGACAGGCTGTGAAAGATCACATGATGAAAGTCATAGCACATCTCAACATTGCTGAACTGCATGGCGCTGAGATAGATGGTGAGACAAAGATTGATATGGTTGTCAATTCATTGTCAGATTCCTTTGATCAGTTCAAATTGGACTACACTTTGAACAAAAGGGAATACACCTTACAAGGCCTGATGCAAGATGTTCAAAGTGCTGAAAAGATCCTTGTGAAAGGCAAAGGTCAAGAGATTCATATGGTTGGTAAAGTTGCTACTGTTAAGGCCCGTCAAAAGGTCAAGAAACAACAGAAGAAAAAGCAACTTGGGCCTATCAAGAAGGAGACCAAGAAAGTAACCAAGATCAAAGGGAAATGCTTCCTTTGTGGTGAAAAGGGACATTGGAAGAGAAATTGCCCAAAGTCCCAGAACAAGAAGGAAGAAGGTAATTTGAATTATCTAGAAACATGTTTTTTGGCTGATTCTACAGATTCTTGGATCATAGACTCAGGAGCCACTAATCATGTTTGTTATTCCTTGCAGGGGTTTCAAGAAAGGAGAAAGCTGAGTAAGAATGAAATCAATTTGCGCTTGGGCAACGGAACGTTAGTGTCTGCAAGTGCAGTGGGAGATATTAGAGTTTATTTGGATTCTAGAAGGCATTTAGATTTAATAGACGTTTATTATATACCTCAATTCAAGAGGAATTTAATTTCAGTTTCTTGTTTGAATAAATTTGGATATTCGGTTACTTTTAATAAAGTTTTTATTATTAGTATGAATGACAAAATTATTTGCTAAGGTACATTGGAAAACGGTCTATACTTTTTGCATAGAAATATCTCTCACTCGTTAGACACAGAAATAATGGAACCTAATCATAAAAGAGTAAAATTATCAACAGATGAAACCTACCTTTGGCATTTACGTTTAGGTCATATTAACCTTAATAGGATTAAAAGATTGGTATGTGACGGACCTTTGAGTGACTTAAAGGTTGATGATCTACCAACTTGTGAGTCTTGTTTGGAAGGTAAAATGACCAAAAGGACGTTCTCTGCCAAAGGTGCAAGAGCCACTGAATGTTTAGGATTGATACACACTGATGTATGTGGACCTATGAGCATTCAAGCTAGAGGTGGATATGAGTACTTCATAACCTTCACGGATGATTACTCGAGATTTGGTTATGTGTATCTCATGAGACATAAGTCGGATGCTTTTGACATGTTCAAAGCATTCAAAGCTGAAGTGGAAAATCAGCTTGAGAAACACATAAAAATCTTGAGATCTGATCGTGGTGGAGAATATCTATCTGGTGAGTTTCAGCAATATCTTATTGATAATGGGATAGTTTCTCAGTTTTCTGCACCAGGTACACCTCAACAGAATGGGGTAGCAGAAAGGAGAAATAGAACTCTTTTGGATATGGTTAGGTCTATGTTGAGTTATTCAACGCTTCCTATTTCTTTTTGGGGATATGCTTTACAAACTGCTATATACATTCTAAACGATGTACCATCTAAGTCTGTTCCTAAAACACCGCATGAGTTGTGGACTGGGCGCAAGCCTAGTTTACAACACTTAAGGATATTTGGTTGTCCTGCGCATGTGTTAAAAGGAAAGACAGAAAAGATGGAGTCCCGTTCAGAAACATGTATATTTGTAGGGTATCCAAAAGAAACTAAAGGATATTATTTCTATAGTCCTTCAGATCTTAAAGTATTTGTTTCGACAAATGCTAAATTTCTGGAAAAGGACCATATGAATGATTCTGTGCCTAGAAGTAGAATTGTCCTGAATGAGATATCAGGAGATACAATTCCACGAGAGGTTACACAACCTAACCCAATTGTAAGTTTCGATCCAACACAAGATCAACAACCTACCATTCCTCGTCGTAGTAGGAGGGTTAGAACATAACCCGAAAGATACATCGGTCTGGGAGAATCAGTGGAGAATCTCCCGGACGACGATGATCCCTATACGTACAAGGAAGCTATGGAGGATGTTGATAGTCTCCATTGGCAAAAGGCAATGCAATCCGAGATTGAATCTATGTTCGATAACAAAGTCTGGTCCCTTGTAGACTTGCCTAAAGGGATAAAACCCATTGGGTGCAAGTGGGTATACAAGAGGAAAAGAGGTATGGATGGAAAGGTGGAAACCTTTAAAGCTAGATTGGTAGCTAAAGGGTATACACAGAAAGAAGGTATCGATTACGTGGAAACCTTCTCTCCTGTGGCCATGCTTAAATCCATTAGGATACTCTTATCCATTGCAGCATCTTTAGATCTAGAGATTTGGCAAATGGACGTCAAGACAGCTTTCCTAAATGGAAGTCTTGACGAAAGCATCTACATGATGCAACCAGAGGGATTCATTGAAAAGGGCCAAGTGGATAAGGTATGCAAGTTGCAGAAATCCATATATGGATTAAAGCAAGCATCCAGATCCTGGAACATAAGGTTTGATCAAGCTGTCAAAGGTTTTAGATTTATTTAGAATCCTGACGAACTTTGTGTATACAAAAGGATTAAAGGCGACAAGTTGGTTTTCCTGATTCTTTATGTTGATGATATACTACTCATTGGAAACGATGTAGGTGTATTGACATCAGTAAAAGAATGGTTAGCAAAACAATTTGATATGAAGGACTTAGGAGAAGCAAGTTTTATTCTAGGTATCCAAGTAATAAGGGATAGAAAGAATAGAACGATTGCATTATCCCAAGCTTCATACATAGACAAAATCTTGTCTAGGTTTTCCATGCAGGATTCCAAGAAAGGTATGTTACCTTTCAGACATGGAATCAAGCTTTCTAAGGAACAAGTTCCTAAGAATGAGCATGAAGAGCAATTCATGAGTAGAGTTCCATATGCCTCGGCAGTTGGAAGTCTCATGTATGCAATGCTCTGTACTAGACCAGATATTTGTTTTGCTGTTGGCATAGTTAGCAGGTTTCAATCGAAACCTGGTCCTGATCACTGGACGGCAGTCAAGCATATTTTCAAGTATCTTAAGAGAACGAGAGATAATATGCTTGTATACTCTGGAGGGGATTTGGTTCCCGTTGGGTATACAGATTCTGATTTCCAATCAGATTCTGACTCCAGAAAATCCACATCAGGGGCTGTGTTTACTATTGGAGGAGGAGCAGTTATATGGAGGAGTATCAAGCAATCTTGTATTGCTGATTCCACCATGGAAGCTGAGTATGTTGCTGCATGCGAAGCTGCCAAAGAGGCTGTTTGGCTCCGCCAATTCTTGATTGACTTAGAAGTGGTTCCTAGTGCGAATAAGCAGATCACTATCTACTGTGACAACAGTGGAGCAGTGGCTAATTCGAAAGAACCAAGAAGTCACAAGAGAGGTAAACACATTGAAAGAAAGTATCATCTTTTAAGGGAGATTGTTCAAAGAGGTGACGTGACGATTACCAAAATCGCGTCAGCAGAAAATCTAGCGGATCCCTTCACAAAGGCTCTACCTCAGAAGAGTTTCGATGGGCATCTAGAGAATATGGGCTTGAGAGATATGACACATTTGCTATAGCGCAAGTGGGAGATTGTTAGGATTATGCTCAATAGCAAGAGTGTAATGTTGTAATTAACAATCTTTTTCATATTAATAAAGTGATTTCTGGTTTAACAAATCGTATAGCATTTATAGTTTGTATTATAATTGTCAAAGTAAATAATCATAAGGTCTAAAGACTATGGGAAAAGAAGAATTGTTCGTACATCTGGATATGTATGTGGTAGACACAATTCTTTAGTTAGTCTTGAATAATGTTCACAACTTAAGTTAAAGGTTGGGCACCTTTATCTTGTTAAAGTTGTAGAATTCTTTTGCTAGCATTTGAGTGGGATCAAATGAGATATGATGAGTCTAAAATCATCGGAGTGTCTTCGAGCAAAAGGATCTAGTGCACTGGGTGCATTGAACTGGATCACAATGAAAAGCTTTATCTAGAACCGTCAATAGATAATAATCTTTTCATTATCAGGACAATCGGAGAGTCTATCTTAATCCTGAGATAAATGATGGACTTATGGTTGCAAGTGATATCATTTGAGTTATCAATGAGTACGATTATATCGCATAGTCTATCCTCGATAGTTTGGTGATATTCATTTGTTAATCGATAGAGGACTTCATTTATAGATATGGACATCGTGGCTCCATTTAATTAAATGAGAGTATAATATCATCATATGGATGTTTTGAGGTAATTGGATATTAAATCTCAACGTTGAGTTTTCGATAGTGTCTATTGAAAACATGGCTTCTGGACAAGTCAAAATATCCAAGTTCAAAACGTGGTCATATGAGTAAATATGGTAACTTGGAGAGTTATAGGCGGTCTATGAACTCTTGGCGATTACTGATATTAATCACGAGGATACACTATCTCCAATATGATTGTCTAGGGTATGAATGAGGAGCATCTTCCTTTTCTATCTTTATTTAAGAGTTCAGTTTTAGCTCTTTAGTGGAATGAGTTAAAATTAATGGATCGGACCTAAGTGAATCATTTGTTGATTGTGATTAGGTTATGTCTATTGAAGCTTAAATTTAGATGGCCCGCCAAGATCCCCAATCCACACGGACTTGCATGGATCACTTGATATATTCTACCGGACCAATTTAAGGGTCCATCTAGAATTGCATTTAATATATTAAAAATATAATTTGCACATTATTTAAGTAATGGGCTGCTCAATTATATTAATATATTAATGAAAGACATGTGGGCTTGTTTCTTTTAGTAAGAATGGGTCTGGTTCACATGTGGGCTTTTTTATTTAAAGTCCAATGGATTAAATGAAATAAGAAAATAATGTTAGGCCCAATCTTAATCAAGTGGGGCGGCAATGTTAAAATTTTAACCTAAAATATTATTTTGTTTCATTTGTTTTAATTAAATAAGAATTAATTAATTTATTGATTAATTGTTTAATTAAAGAAACAAATCTTTCCTAAAAGTAAAAGACTTATTTGACAAGGAAATAAATAAATTAGTTTTATTTATTTAATCAAATAAGAAGTCTTTTTATTTAGTCAAAATAAAATAATAAAAATCAAGGAGTTCGATTAGGGTTTGAAGTCTATTAAGTTGAAAAGAATTAGGGTTGAATTTAAGTCACCCTATATAAGTGACATTATAGAATTCGGCCAACCCTAATCTTAGACTACATAGAATTCGGCAACCCTAAAGGAAAAAGAAGAAAAAATTCGGCCAACCTATATATGTGTTCTTATAGGGTTCGGCCACCACAATCGATGATGCTTGAGTTTTTTATTTCTTTCTTCTTCTTCTTAATTCCAAGAGAGAGTTTTTATTCTAAAAAGACAAAAGAGAGTGTGAAATTATTCTTTGATAGTATACTATTGCTTAATCATCAATAAGCTTGTGTATACGATATCGATCTAGGTTAACGCGAGTTTCGATCATTAGATTGAGAACTCAAAAGTGACCGGAATAATTTTTGACATTCTTTTGATTGTTTTGTGACTAACAAAGAAAAGAAAGTTTTTTGTTTGGTCCATTCACAGGTTTGCAATTCAAAGAAAAGGGAGACCACGCTCCTAGGTGATCCACGTTCGTGCTCGGATTGAAGGTCTTGCGGATTACCATCGACGTAAGTCAATCGGATCACGCGACAAAAGGTAATTTACTTTTGTTAACATATATGCATGTTTATTGATTAAAAGGGTTTAAGGTTCATAAAGGAAAATTTTTAAAAGTCACTAAATCGTTTTTAGTATCGCTTCCGCTGCGTTTACCACTTTTATTTATTATTTTTCCCTACAGCAAGGATGATTGATCTTAAGGAAAAGTCGAAGACAATGAATAAGCCGATTCCCTTCCCATGCTTGATTATTAAACTATACACGGATGTAAGAGTTCCTTAGTATGATGATGATGAGAGGCCCGATAATGGTAGAGGGGCCATCAATCTCTGTACATGGAAAGACTCATTGAGCAAGATCAAGGGAATGAAGAGGTTAAGGCATATGAAATTCACAAGAAAGCCGAGGTAGACTATGATTTTGAGGCCTTTGGTGATGACATGGATGTAGAAGGCCCTAAGAAGAGCAACCCGATTATAGATAAGTGGATTGGTTGGTGAAGGCTTTTAAGACTAATCAGATTGCCCAAGCCTGAATGGAAAGAAAAATAAATACAATATCGCAACAGTTTTATGAGTTCAGGCCGTAGTAGGGGTCCGAGATAGAGGATATTAGCATTGACATTGCTGCCATTAGGAGTGAGTTGAACCTCCTAACTTACCAGACAAGACATTGAGGTAGGAGAGCACTGAGAGGCAGCGGCCAGAGGTTCTCAGTAGAGGACTATGTGCCTGATAGCAATGTCGACTAAAGAGATCGAGAGCAGAAGGAGTTGAAAGGATCCCATGGACTAGAGTTGATCGAACCAACCATTTTCATGCCACCTTTTGCCTAGTTTTAGCAGTTTTCATTTTAGTTTCGAACTATGTTGTTTAGTTTGTGTTTTAGTTTTTGCACATTTCAATTGTTACTTTTATTTCCCTCTCGTACTTTTACTTTTAATTTTGTTAGATATTTAACATGGTTGTTGACTTTATTTTAGTTGGATTTTCAATTCTCATTTGTGTTTATTTCTCCGTATTTAGTTTTTATTCTTTTATCTCATTTTCATATTTAATTTCTAGTTATATATTGCATTCTTGTTTAGATTAGGTTTGTGGAGTTGTTTTGTGCTTAGTTTTAGGTTTTGGTTGTGTTTCCTAGTATCACTCTTTTGGCCTTGGTCCCGCTTCTTAGATTTCATTGTCTAATCTCTTCAAATCTGCAAATAATGAGGACAATGTCTAGTTTAGGTTTAGGTGTGTGATCATTCGGTGACTTGGTAGCCTTTGTTTGTCATATGCGTCTGTTTTTGAAGTGTTTTTAAAATTTTGTTTTTTGTGTCAAATTTTTGTCAAATTGCTGCCATTTTGAGTCAAGATTTAGAACAATTTGGCTGCTTGTTGAGATACTTTTGGGTTGGTAGTGAATGAGATAGTGCGCTTGAGATGTCTAGATCATTGGTGCACTACTACAAAAAACACAAAAGAAATCGGTTTTTCAAAATTGATACCACCGTCGTCCCACCGCAGGCACCGGCCAACCCCACCTCTGATAATAATGACAATTCATTATTAGGAATTAAACTTGCAACCTCAAAGTCAAAGTGGTAAGCCTTTCCTGCCTAAGTACAAGATTGGATGTGTTAACAATTGCACAATATTTTTATTTAACTTCTATGAGTTGTTTAAAAAAAAAAAAAAAAAAAAAAACCCTTGTTTGATAAATTTAAATTAACTCAACTAATCAAAATTATAATTTCTACTACAAACATATATATATATATATATTAAATTTTATTGGTGGGTTTATTTTTTATTTCATTTTTTATTGTGTGGTTTTGTGTTCTGCTGGAGATATTTTTGTGCAAACTTTTTCCTTAAAACTGTATCTTTTGGTAATGAAATAATTTTTTTTTGTTTTTTAAGTTATGATCAATTATTCAATCAAAGGTCAGAAGCCATTGGAGATATTTTTGTGCAAACCTTTTCCTTAAAACTGTATCTTTTGGCAACGAAATAAATTTTTTCATTCGCATTGGATTTTTTGATTTTTCAATACGAATCTAACGGTATAAAGAACGTAAAATTCTGGGCGGATTTTTGAAACTTATGATCAATTATTCATGAGTACTCAAAGGTCATGCGATTGGAGATATTTTTGTGCACACTTTTTCCTTAAAACTGTATCTTTTGGCAAGGAAATAATTTTTTTTGTCAATGTGGGGTTCTTCAATTTTTCAATACGAATCCAACGGTATAAAGACGTAAAATTTTAGACAACATTTTAAAAGTTATGATCAATTATTCAGTCAAAGGTCAGAAGCGATTGAATATATTTTTGTGCAAAATTTTTCCTTAAAACTGTATCTTTTGGCAACAAAATAAATTTTTTCGTCCATGTTGGATTCTTTTATTTTTCGATACGGATCCAATGGTATAAAGAACGTAAAATTTTGGATGGTATTTTGAAAGTTATGATCAATTATTTAATCAAAGGTCGATCATACGCGATTGGAGATATTTTTGTGCAAACGTTTTCCTTAAAATTGTATCTTTTGGCAACGAAATAAATTTTTTCGTCCACTATAGATTCTTCGATTTTTTGATATGAATCTAACGGTATAAATAATGTAAAATTCTGGATGGTATTTTCAAAGTTATGATCAATTATTTAGTCAAAGTTCATAAGCAATTCGCAAATCCGTGAGTGAGCTGTTTTCATCACTCATTTTCACACTTTTCCAAATCGATTTTTGGAATATTTTCTGATTGAAAAGTGTTTGTTTGCATGTCTACTTTCTTGTGTTAAAATTTGAGCAAATAAAGTTGAGTTTTTTCAGAGATGCGCATTTGAATATGGACATAGGTCAGATTTGCATTGTAGAATTTTGCTTTTGAATCCACATCATATTTTATAAAAACCGATGTCTAAAAACTTTTTTTAAATATCGGTTTTTATAAAAACTATTTTCTTTTCAATACAATATTTAAGACATCGGTTTTTATAAAAACCGATGTCTAAAAGTTTTTTTTTTTGTTTTTTTTAAATCATTTACCCAAAACCGATGTCTTTTAGCGATGTCTTTTAACATTTTTGTAGTAGTGGTGGAGACTACACATGTGAGCTTTATTGCCAAAAAAGTGTCCACAATGAGTGAATTCATGTCGACTCTCTAAACACTCATCATGTAGATAAATAAGCACTAAATAAATTAGGGCCTCATCCCATTTGCATTGGTCATTAAAGAACGGTCCAAATTAATATATCGCCTTTTTCATTCGAAATTTTTGAGTTGATTTGTTCCCTTTAGAGATGACGTAGGTTATGTGTTTTAGTCATTAAAAATGGCCAAAACATGTTCCTAACCTTGTGTGTGTGCTTGAACGCCCTAAATATGTATGACCTACACACTAAACCCTATCACTGTATCCTTCTATATCATATCACCACAATAAATCCAAACACAAACCATCCCTATGCTTTGATCATGTGAAATTTAATGTGTAAATGAGCTCAAAGAAAAAGATCTAATGTGTCAAATAGTATGTATGTAGGTAATTGTGTTGTAATTTGTGCAAATAACGGTGCTAAAAGTTTAAAGCACTAAAAATCAAGTGTTAATGTAAGAAGTTGCTCAAAATAAAGCAACTAAAGTTAGCACTAGTATTCAAATGTAAATGCCTCAAAGAGTTAACTGTGAATAGATCAAAGTTGAAGTATGTCATGTCAAGTCTCTATATCATGATCATTCGCTAACCAAAATCACCATATCCACCCATCACATTAACATAATTCACAAAATGACCTTTTTGAAATTAAAAGAAGTTCTAATTGATCTTTAGGGATAGTTAGCTTGAAGATAAGGGTGACTTCGATGATATCAAGTGATCGGGGTATAAAAGTACCTATTTTATACCTCTAATTCATATTACTTTATGTTTGTTTGTTTCTCAAGTAAAACTGGGTATTTAATGGATTAAACAAGTGTTTCAGGTAAATAGGGAAGTTTAGGGGCATTGTTGTCATTTTAGACATTTTAGGGGCAAAGTGCAAGATTCGGGCAATTATTGAAGATTCTGTGAATAAGGGGAAGATCAAGGGTGAATTCTGTAATTTGCTAGCCACATCACCCACAAAGACAACGTTGTTTTGGGCCTGCATGGCTGACATCAGCATGATGCAAGGTGACACAGGTCATCTTCTCCATGCAACCAGGTCGACCCGACCTGACCCGCAGTAGACCCGACCTGTTTCGATCGTTTTTCGATGCCGTTCTACCCAGATCGAAAGCCATCTTACCTTCGGTCACGATGGATTCACTTTTAGCTTCCCATGCAAGGGTTATCCCTCTCCACCAAATCCTCTAAACTCCATAGCCACCAAGCTTGCAAGCTCACATTTCAGTGGCTTTCTTCTTGCCCAAACACGTCCAAAACCACGGGAACACCGTGAGTTCATGCTAAGGGAAAGTTCCCGCAAACAAGAAGGTGCCAAACTCGCGGCCAACTTCCATTTTCAACTGCGAGTTCATCCGGAGAGCAAGAACCTGTGAGCCTGGGGTTTGGAACCCGCGAGCATCACATTTCAGATGGATTTTATGGTCTTTTGTCGTCCAAACCTTGCCTAAATCATTCCTTGTATAAATACTTCTCTTTTGTCAACTTAAACACAATCCCTAATATCCAACAAAACCTAGAAAATACCTAAATTAGCTTAGAATACCTAGAAGCTCAGTAAACCATCATTGTTTCCAAGCTTGGGAAAGACAAAGAGAAGTTGAGCTAGCTTGAGGACTTCACCAAGTGTTTGTGTTGTCTTCTGTATCTTCTTTTCTTGCTTTAGCTTCTTGTTGTAACTAAATGTTTATGTGTGGATTTTGGTGAGATTGTAATAAAGTCCATTATTTGGTTGATGTGTTTATGTTCTTGAGCTTAATATATACATGTTAATTGATTAACCAATTAATTGATATGTAATGGATTTAGACTAGTTGAGACCTCAATATCATGCATGGATGACCATTTATGTATGTGTCTTTATCCTAGTTTAGATTGGTGAAGACTAATCTTGTGAGCATATTTTTGCCATCAACTAGGAATTGTATTAATTGCATGAACATCAATTCCTAGCATTTTGATATCCAATCCTCACTCTTGCATTACCATACATGAGTTAGTTAATTTAGTTAATTAGTGTTAATTTAGTTAATTAAAGCATTCTTAGTGTAATTTAGATAATTGCCATGTTACCATAATCTTAGCCATTAGCTAGTTAAATGCCTTGTAATCATCCTCCCTTTACTTTTCATGCACATGTAATTGGTGTATATATTGTATAGATTATATAATACTAGAGTTAAATTAAGGTACCTCACTCCCTATGGGAACGAACCGTACTTGCTTCTACACGAGCGTAACGATCTGTGCACTTGCGGATAAACAAACGTGCTCACACATACACCATATCAATTTCTAGAACTCACACGAGCATGGTCAAGTTTTTGCTACCACTATCGGGGAGTAGCATATCTTTTGATTAGTTTTAGTCTTATTTTTATTTTCATATTTTTAGTGTTATTTTTATTTGTTCATAATCTATTTTGTTCAATTTGATCGGGTGTTTGTTGGTTGTTTCAGATTTTAGATTAGCATGGAAAGTGGTAATTCAGCATTGATCACTCAATTGGCCGACTTGAATGGGAAAGTGGCGACTTCCGTGTCACACTTTAGGCATCCACCAGCTACAGTTTATCCACCTTTGGGGTGGAATGGACACAAGGACTTTGGTCTGAAAGGAGAGCCGTGGCTGGGAATGCTAGAGGTATCATCCATGTATTCGTATCAGAACGACAACCATTGAGCTAGTCATGATCAAGAGAGGCAAGACCATCAATGGGGCAATTTTGATGTAGAGGCATACCAACAGGCCATTGACCAATGATTGCTAGACCTAGAAAAACGAGTAGAATGGTGTGTAATTAGGTTGGGACAATGTGTGGAAAACTCCCAAGAGCAAGCCAAGGAAACCCATGACCAAGAGCAAGCCTACAGACAACACTTTAACCAATGGTTACTTCACTTTGAAAAACATATAGAATGGTTAGGAGGTCGGATGGCAGAATGTTTGGACCACTTCCTAGAGTGAAAAGAGGTGGAAGAGCCTCAACAACTCCACAAATCAACCAACCCGTTCTTTTGCCTAACTGTAGGAGGAATCAAACGGGTGGATTCCTCAAGTAGCTCGAAATGCGACCTTGGAGATGATTTGCTAAAGGTTGAAGATGAGCGAAGGGTAGAAAAGGAAAGCAAGGAGGTTGAGAAACCGATGGAATCCTTAAAGACCATAGATTATTATTTGGATGAGCTTTTGCTCATATTGGATAAGGAGGAGGCTTTCAAGGTTGATTTAGGAGGTAAGGAAGAAATGGAAGTAGAGGTTGCCTAACAAAAAAAAAAGGAATTGATAAGTCAAAACAATGACTTGGTCTTGAAGGTCAATTCGCTTGAGAAGGAGAGAGACTCGGCAATGAAGAGATCACAAGAGCTCTCTGTATTGGTGGTAGAACAAGAGGAGGAATTCTCTCGGAAGATGTGAGGGATGCAATTGGATGTAGAGAAGAAGGACAAGACATTGAAGGGTTTGAAAGAAGAACTCATCAAGAAGGACAATGCCTTAAAGGTAGCACAAGTGTTGATATGTGACTACATCGTGGAGTTAGACAAAGCCGAACATCCAACCAAGGCTTTGGAAAAGAAGGGGACAAAACGAAGATCAACAAAGAAGCCCCTCATTACCCAAAGTGGAGCAAGCCTTCCGAAGGTTGCCCACAAGCAAGCCGAAGCAATGGAGAAAGATAACAAAGGTAGTCTTTCTAACTTTGCTCCTACATGCTATTTTTGCTATATTATAGGTCACAAAAAGACCCAATTGTAGGGAAAAATAAACAAATAAAAGTGTTACACGCAGCGGAAGCGATACTAAAGACGATTTAGTGACTTTTAAAAATTTTCCTTTATGAACCTTAAACCCTTTTAATCAATAAACATGCATATATATCAACAAAAGTAAATTACCTCTTGTCGCGTGATCCGATTGACTTACGTCGATGGTAATCCGCAAGACCTTCAATCCGAGCACGAACGTGGATCACCTAGGAGCGTGGTCTCCCTTTCCTTTGAATTGCAAACCTGTGAATGGACCAAACAAATACTTTCTTTTCTTTGTTAGTCACAAAACAATCAAAAGAATGTCAAAATTATTCCGGTCACTTTTGAGTTCACAATCTTATGATCGAAACTCGCGTGAACCTAGATCGATATTGTATACACAAGCTTATTGATGTTTAAGCAATTGTATACTATCAAAGAATAATTTTTCACTCCTTTTTGTCTCTCTAGAATAAAAACTCTCTTAGAATTAAGAAGAAGAAGAAAGAAAATAAAAACTCAAGCACCAATTAATTGATGTGGCCGAACCCTATAAGAACATATATATAGGTTGGCCGAATTTTTCTTCTTTTTCCTTTAGGGTTGCCGAATTCTATGTAGTGTCTAATTAGGGTTGGCCGAATTTCATCATGTCACTTATATAGGGTGACTAAAATTGAACCCTAATTCTTTTTAACTTTATAGACTTCAAACCCTAATCCAACTCTTTTATTTTTATTCTTTTATTTGACTAAAAAATAAACTCCTTATTTGATTAAATAAATAATACTAATTTATTTATTTACTTATCAAACAAGTCTTTTACTTTTAGGAAAGATTTGTTTCTTTAATTAAACAATTAATCAATAAATCAATTAATTCTTATTTAATTAAAACAAATGAAACAAAATAATATTTTTAGGTCAAAACTTTAACCTAGCCGCCCCACTTATATATAAGATGGGCCTAATATTATTTTCCTATTTCATTTAATCCATTTGACTTTAAATAAAAAAGCCCACATGTGAACCAGACCCATTCTTACTAAAAGAAACAAGCCCACATGTCTTTCATTAATATATTAATATAATTGAGCAGCCCATTACTTAAATAATGTGCAAATTATATTCTTAATATATTAAATGCAATTCTAGATGGACCCTTAAATTGGTCCGGTAGAATATATCAAGTGATCCATGCAAGTCCGTGTGGATTGGGGATCTTGGCGGGCCATCTAAATTTAAGCTTCAATAGACATAACCTAATCACAATCAACAAATGATTCACTTAGGTCCGATCCATTAATTTTAACTCATTCCACTAAAGAGCTAAAACTGAACTCTTAAATAAAGATAGAAAAGGAAGATGCTCCTCATTCATACCCTAGACAATCATATTGGAGATAGTGTATCCTCGTGATTAATATCAGTAATCGCCAAGAGTTCATAGACCGCCTATAACTCTCCAAGTTACCATATTTACTCATATGACCACGTTTTGAACTTGGATATTTTGACTTGTCC
This sequence comes from Acer negundo, assembly GCA_035582765.1. Taxonomy (NCBI): domain Eukaryota; kingdom Viridiplantae; phylum Streptophyta; class Magnoliopsida; order Sapindales; family Sapindaceae; genus Acer; species Acer negundo. The sequence continues at coordinate 25,835,716 of CM069231.1, read as the reverse complement.
AGAAGCCATGTTTTCAATAGACACTATTGAAAACTCAACGTTGAGATTTAATATCCAATTACCTCAAAACATCCATATGATGATATTATACTCTCATTTAATTAAATGGAGCCACGATGTCCATATCTATAAATGAAGTCCTCTATCGATTAACAAAATGAATATCACCAAACTATCGAGGATAGACTATGCGATATAATCGTACTCATTGATAACTCAAATGATATCACTTGCAACCATAAGTCCATCATTTATCTCAGGATTAAGATAGACTCTCCGATTGTCCTGATAATGAAAAGACTATTATCTATTGACGGTTCTAGATAAAGCTTTTCATTGTGATCCAGTTCAATGCACCCAGTGCACTAGATCCTTTTGCTCGAAGACACTCCGATGATTTTAGACTCATCATATCTCATTTGATCCCACTCAAATGCTAGCAAAAGAATTCTACAACTTTAACAAGATAAAGGTGCCCAACCTTTAACTTACGTTGTGAACAATATTCAAGACTAACTAAAGAATTGTGTCTACCACATACATATCCAGATGTACGAACAATTCTTCTTTTCCCAAGTCTTTAGACCTTATGATTATTTACTTTGACAATTATAATACAAACTATAAATGCTATACGATTTGTTAAACCAGAAATCACTTTATTAATATGAAAAAGATTGTTAATTACAACATTACACTCTTGCTATTGAGCATAATCCTAACACCAATGTGCTAAATATGTTGAATATTACAAAAGTATAAAAAGCATGCCTAGGAGAAAGATGAGAAAAGTTAGGGAAATTTGGATCTGTAAGGACAAACTAGACCAACAAAAAATGAACTCCTTTTGTTGCAAGGAATGACACACCTAGTAATAAGGTGTGGGTAGTGAAGAACCACGATGGAAAGCATGTTAAATTAGATATACCTTTGAACTTCCATACATTGCATGATAACTTTTCGAGAGAATTATGTGTTTCATTACACGTATGAACAATTTTTTGTGTATGCTTGCATGTTAATGTGCTATAGCTTCTAGAGGAAGCTCATTTTTAGGTTTATTTTATTACTTTTAGGATTAGTTATGTTTTTGGAGTCTTGAGTCTGTAATTATCCACTTATCACATTACAATTGTGCTTAATGATAAATGATAAGATGCATGGAATAGATAGGTTTGGGGGTTTAGACTCCTTACTTATCTACTTGTATAGCATATGCTTGTGGTAGTGTGGTGTGATTTTATGTGTGTAGGCCATGGAATCAACGAGAATGGTTAGAATCAAGAAAAAATGCCAACCGCGGGATGAGTCAGCGGGATAAACCCCGCTCAACAAGAGTCGTGGGGTTCTCTTGAATCTTGTGCAAAATCAATCCGCGGGAAAGAACCAACTACCTAGAAGGAAGAAACACACGGAATTCACCGTGGCTTTATGTCCGCGGGAAAGAACCTGCGCTGCTACATGCATGAACTCGTGTGAAGCTCAAAGATTGTCCGCGACCTCAAGCCCGCTAGAAAATACCCGTGGGAACATGGGAGCTAAGCTCGCACACCTCCGCGACATCATATCCGCGGGAACACACCAAACCACGAAGCCGCACCAACCTTGGAATGCTAAATCTCAAGTCCAATCTTCTACTTTTGAGCTTTTACTTCTTGTTGAAACAAATTAAGGTGTGCCTAATATTATTCTAGAGGGGGAGGGGGGGAGGGGGGGGGGGGGGGTGAATAGATTTTATCCGATTTTACCCAATTTTCGTTATAGGTCAAATTGATGAAAATACCCTATCTAGTCACAATAATATATCAAGTGTATAAAGTGTGGAATAGTAAATAGAACAAGATATTTACGTGGAAACCTTCATGGGAAAAACCACGGGCTGTTATGTGAGCCACACATAAACCTCGAATCCACTAAATGTGTTAAAGATTACAACCTAATCCCGGAAGTAATCACGCACCTACCTAACCTCGGTATAAGTGGACCTAGTCCAATTGCTTGCGATCTAAGCAACTTACTCCCGGAAGCTACACACAAGACTTACCTATTAATGAAGAGATAAAATGGCCTAAGTGAATATATGATGATATTCAATGAACAAACAAGGCTAGGAAACCTTAGATGCTTATCTAGGATAATGAATATGCAATAAAATCAATCCTAAATATCAATAGCTAAATGACATGTCAAATAGCTTAGCAATCAAGATTAAATACAACCTAGAAGGCTATCACAATACAACACTCAATCATTTCATCACAAACAATCTCTATTTTGTATCTAGCATGTGTTCTAAAAACACACAAGTGAATAAAGAGAAGACTTATTAAGAAATACACTAAAATTAGATGAAGTTAGTGAGATTCTTACCAAGCAAGA